>JAMKCH010036563.1:0-14939 GCA_023653785.1 Ophioderma brevispina | reverse complement strand
TAAACAGACGAAGAGAGGCGTATCGGTGTCCCTAAACGTAACATTCCCGAAATCCAATTATAAACTCGCATCAGGCCAGTCGCGGAAAGGGTGTAAATGATTCTAGTTTGCTGACAATGGCGTTTAGAACCCGTTTAGTTCTTTCAAGGTCCCAGGAATGAGATGATAAACATACTCCAAATCTTCTACGGGACATTCCACTACAATAAACAGGGCAGAAAAAAGACTACACTACCGCGGACATCATTGGTGAAACTAGTGATTTTTCAGTCCGTGTCATGAAATAGACTTCACACCAGTCACCTGGACTTTTCTATGGCTCTCTGAAAATCAATAGTTCATAATGATGTCACACTAACCCAAATATTGCATACTTCTAGTCCATCTCTAGGTGACACAAACCCATCAATTCTATTTGCATTTCCTGGGACCTTGTAATACTGTTTAACAGGTTGCCCTTGGTACTACGAAGTGTCATCTCAATTACTAATCAGTTGCAGTCAAGTGAGTTTAAGTGAATGAGTCGGATAGTATTTTTTCAACTAGATTGCTTCAATAAGTGTTAATCTCCGATTGGTCAGTATATTGATTTGCTACTGACACCGTCCTCTAATATGTCCGTATAAGTTATGTAGTGAAAACGGGTAGATATGTGACACATTAAAGCAATCTCAGCACATTTTTTTGAAGAGCGCCCTCAATTTTTAGCTTCACACGGTGCATTGTAACGGCTAGGGAACTATTACTGTGAATGGTTAAGCTCGAAAATGTCTATGTGGCGCAAATGAAGCAATTTGTAATTAGAATAATAGATATCGTGGATCCCGAAATCAACGGATGCTGGAAACCGGCCTTCCAATGTGAAATAGCAGGGAAAATAGCGCCCTGTACAATCTCCGCTCATCCATTAGTTGTTTTATTGCTTCAAGCAAGTCAAGTTAGAACGGTTATTTCTTGAGTGGCACTATTCCGCATGGACGGACATTAAACGTAGCGGTTCCAGTTCCGCCGTTAAATCCAATCGGGGATCCAATTTAAGTACAAAAATCGCTTATTGGTGATGAATACGCATTTTTTTAGCATTCCTCATTTGCAGGTATAGTTTCCGAGCCAATTACCAACATAACTCTGACAAAAATATCCAATTTTGAAATTGGGGCGCTCTTAAAAAAATGTGCTAATTATTGCGTTAGTGGACCGAATTTTCTCTCTCCGGAATCTGATTTCATACATCACGGATAAACTTTTTGCGAAAAATTAAAGTTAAAAAAATACTACGTATGTTATTTGGCCTGTGACAATAATACGTTTTGACAACGGAAATAGACTCCTGATGGTCTGACACCGCATGCTAACTCATCGCCTCTACATCACCATAATTAGCATAGCCAGGTTAATGCACGGACAATCACATTTGTACTTCATGTGTGCTTAAAATGGTATTTATCTGCAAATATGGAAGGAAAAAGGAAGGTGATAACAGCCATTGCACAGAAAGCAAAACTAGTCCAGATGGTGTCCTGGGGGACTCATGCCCCTGTGTAAAAGGGCGATATAGTCCGGCAGGATGCCATAGTCCTGGCTCCATCTCACGACAAACGGGATAAGCGTGAAACTAATGTTGCGTGAAGAGTCAACTGAATCGATTGCCCTATTGTTCACCATTGGTCGCGGACGTGAGCACGGGGGACTATATCTCCTGCCACCCATGTCCTAATTAATTGGATTGAAGGCCTATAGCAGAAATCTCTCAGAAAAGTACTACCTTTTAATATAATGCTATGAAACCATTTCTAACTTGACCCCATCCCCTACGCCACCAGTCAATGTTGGGTGGTCTTAAAGGCCATGAAAACAAAATGACGTGTTTTCACACATTGATCAGGATGAGTGGGGAATCGTTTATACAAGATATATATATCTAAGGGTGCCAAAACAATTTTTGACGACTTGTAGTTAATAATCCCGACGGTAGGCATATGACCTTGCAAAAAAAGAGTCTGCGACTGTTTTGATGGTTACTAGGCGACATTAATATTGGCCTGCTGATTCCCAAGATCCATGATGCAAGTCTTCCATCCTGAACATTTTGAGATAGGCATATATGGAGGGGTAAATTAACAGGGGCAAAGTTAGAAATGTTTTTCACACGGAGAAAAGTGTAATACCATGTTCCTCTGTGCTAGTCCAAACTGGTTCACGGATCCATCATGAGGTAAACATCCAATTGGTTTTAAATTAGTTTCAAATTGTTCGTATGGGACATGTTACAAACGGAAATATAAATTTAGGTGAATTCAGCTCAAGATATCTAACAGAGCCAGAGTGCTGATCCCATTGGCGAAACCAGTTTTTTGGGTTTTTGTTTTTTTTTTTTTGCAAGGGGGAAAAGGGGCACATATATTTTCAAAGGGGGCAGCTGAAGTTTGTTAGTGCAATAGGCCTTTGTTGCTTTTCACTGTAAATTGGCGCGTGTGCAAAAATCACAACTAATCAACAGGGGCAAGAAGGGGAAAGTTTCCCGGCACAAGGGGACAGCTCCCCCTGCCCCCCCGCCCCGGTTACGCCACTGGTTTGATCCCCCAATACAACACCCTGTGGACGTTACGCATACCCCTCCCCCTTAATCAATCCCCAAATCTCAAACAATACATCGAATATTTTTTTACAATAATTGACAGCGATTTTGAGCCCATTTTGAGATAGAACTCTGGTTCCTTATAATTTTACCCCAGGGTGAACTTGAAACATTTTAAATCATACTGTCCCTAGATATAAGCAAATTATATACCTCATATATAGATTCCTGTCATTCCTTGATTGGTTAAAAGTGTAGTCATGAAGTCAACTACTTCAAGTAATTTAACCAAATGAACTCTTGCCCTGTGAGAGCGGGCAATCTCATTCATAACTATTCCCGGGACACACTGCTTACCTGTCTTCTCAGCAATAGAGACTGCCGTACGGACTATCCATCCGTTTAATGGAGGGTACATATGACGCTGGTGGTAAGAGATGAATATAAGCATACCGTATTTGTTTTACTCGTATGTGGGAGTCTGTGCTGTAGGGTAAAGTCTGATACAAAACCGGTGTAGCAAGACAAGGGAATGGCTTACTCGCAGCATCGAGTAGGCCTATTCAGGCTTTGAGGTTGTTGTTATTACCTGCCGTACTTGAAAACCTATCCTCTCTGATGTTTTTGACAGCTACCTGTCCATATCGCCCATCGCGTCGCGCTTTGGCCTTTTTGAAATAAAAATGGCTTTGCGCCAGGGCACGCATCGGCAATCAGGTTTGACGGGTTCGCTGGCAACGATTTTCTACCGTTTATAAGCACCTAGATCCAAGATTTCTGCATAAATCAAGAGACCATTGTGTTTACTAGGGATTGTAACAGAATATAAGTTGGAATCATCACATTTAGAGTCGGGATGTTTGTGTGTTTTCATCGGGTTAGGGAAATGCTTGAAGCGGTGATTGTAAAATTTCTGAAATTCGGGCTTGCAAAAAGGAAATTGTACCACTTGCCCGCAAAAAATGGCAAGAGGGTTCGGTTACGTCGGGCGGCGATCTGTTTTTGGACTCCAACATCATGTCCCTCAACACAAGACAGGTTGATTGCTAATTCTTGACAAGTTTTGGACCCTAGTTACACAAAATTGTTAAACCCATGCATGCACGCCATGACAACATGGCCTAAAGCTCAATGACGCTACACTTCATATAGGCCTGTGTTTTGACAAAAATCTATATAGTCGGTATATAAAACAATATTGACTGCTTTTTATTCGAGCATGGTTGAAGAAACTATAGCCCCTCGTTGATCTCGAAACCATACATAACTAAAATGGCCCCTCGGCTTACGCCTCGTGGCATAGTATGGTTTCGAGCTCACCTTGGGCCTATATTTCAACAATGCCCCCATAGTCATTAATATTTGTATAACTTAACCTTTTGTATGCACAGATCTAATGGACATTTGGGTCCTCACCTGGAATAATCGGCATTTTGATTTACTGTTACTCCTTTTGTTTTCATTCGTGGGGGGGAGTTAAAATTACCAGTGTATAGTTGACAATGTGTTTTATTTTTTATTTTATTCTTATTATTTAGTTGATAGTGGCACTAATGGACAAGATTATGCTGCTGGAGGTCTTGAAATGACTTAATAATTAAACTGCATGCCTGTACCATCAAAGCAAATATCAAACTTTGTCGTTCCCTAAAAGGTTGGTGCCCCCTTTGCTGGCCGCAAAAGTCGCTAAAATTACCCGAACTTTGACGACGCGCCATATACCTGTTTAGGGATAACTTTCTAGTTTTTTTCGCATCTCAAGAGTACTCTTTACAGAAATTACAGAAATGTTGAAATTGTTTTTTGATTTGTTTTCACATTGATTTATGCATAAAGAAATCAAGTCGACATTTTATTACTTACGGTATCTCTAATCCCTACCATAACGGCCCGTAGTGGGGGCAGTGACGTTAACCATCTGACTGTGCGATGGGGGGGGGGGAACCTCAAGAGATTTCCCGATTCCCTGATGTACTTATCTTGGGAGATGATTAATGGGTACAGGGTTGGGGTGCAGTGTTCAGTGAGGCCAGTGGCTCCAGGGGCACAGTGATTTAGAGCCCAATTCCAACCTTTCCTTTTTCCTCTTCTCCCTTTGGGTCCTTTCTCTTCTCTTCTTCCCTCTTTTTCCTTTCACTTCCTTTCCATTCTCTTTTTCCTCTTTTTCTCTCTTCTCCTTCTTCCCCTTTCTCTTCTTCCATCTTTTTATTTTTCTCGTCTCCTTCTTTTCCATCCCATTTTGGCTCCCCTTCCCGATTTAATTGTTGTTTGGGGAACTAAACCATTCCCCCATTTGCTACGCCGCTGGTAGTGCGCCGCCAAATTTGGGTAATTTTTAAGACTTTTTCATTTTGCAACCACAGAAGGGAGGGCCCCAACTATTAGGAGCTTGACAATATTATAACACTTTTAAATAATAAATTAAAAATGTTCATTAAAACAACGTTTCAACTGGCAGCTATTCACTAGGGGGGTTGTAACCCCCTCCCCGGCCGGCAAGACGAGGATCAAGATCATCCAGCAGCATTCTGGCATTTAAAAACCTTGCCATTAGAAACCCTATTAAATGGAACAAAATAACTATTCAATGCACCGTGTCACTTTTTATTACCCCCAATGAAAAATCAAATGGTGATTACTTGCGACCCAATTGTCAAGTAGCCTCTGTGCAGTAAGAGCCCTAACGAGTGTCGTGTGATATATGCACCTTTAAATAAAAAATGGCAACTTCGCACTTTTGGTCGTATATAGAAGTCGGTTGAGTCACTATCGCCTTCACTCGGGGCATGACGTGCCGGTCAAAATTTACTGTATTTTAAGCGAATTTTCATGCGGACCACAGAGAAGCCTTGAGAACGGACAGGGAACTATGAAATTGTTCTGTTTGTGCCCTCCCCTTAGTTGCCACACAAAACTATCCTGAGTAATCCAAGAATATATGTGTGGACTCCCTCTCCTAGTTTGCCATGGAAAACCTAATGAGTCATTCCTAATGGTGGTCGTAATATGCCTGAAATCGGGTTTTTTGACAATTATCTTCAAAAACCAGCTCTTAGATATGTATTACTGGCCCCCATAATTTTCCATTGCGCGCATTTTGAGGAGTCTCAACAAAATCCTAGCAGTCCAACGGTTCTGTAATATTCAGTAGTGTGTTCGCTTAGGGGCTTGACCCAAAAAGGGGTGTGGTCCTTTCAGCTATTTTCGGCGTAGTGGGATTAAGTTTACCAACCAAAATTGTTCCTGGACCTTCAATTAAGTTAATTCCGTCAGAGTTTAGCTCTGGACATAGATTGCATACACAACCACTATGGCTCACTAGAGTGTAAGTGGAACAATTCGGAAAATTAATACTATAAATAGCCCGAGTATTGCAAGTATACATTATGTTTATCATAATATGGCCATTTTTGGCTGTCATAACTGTGGCGAAAACCGTTTAGCTGCAAAAAGTCATACATACGTATAAACGATTCCTCCTATAGTTAACTTCACCAAAAACAATAGCGATTGACGCGACCCCGGGGGGGGGGCACTTTCCAACAGCGATGTACGCACGTACATTGATTAGTGTTTCAAACAGCAAATGATTAAAAAAGGGGTATTTTTTTTTTTTTCTTAAAAACCCTGACAATTGTGATGTATGCGAGACAAAATTATCAAAATATTGTACTTTTTGAAGTAAAAGAAACATGAGCAAAGCCAGATAATAAAGGGTATATTATCAACACATGCATTGCTTACTTGTTTTTTATGTATTAGGGTCGGCAAAACTGACAAAAAGACTTGTATATGGTAGCAAAAAGACATAAATCTTGGTTTAGGGTATGTTTTTTTAGTCGGTGGAAATACTTGTTTTAGGGTGCATTTCGGAAGGCCGTGTTCACGCATCATATCCACCTTTGAATACAACTGCCCCCGCCCCCTACCCCCCTTCTCCCGGGGGCGATGAACTTGACAAAATCAGCGCATGTATGGTAACGCTTGTATTGGAATGGGAATTCCCCCCCCCCCCCCGGTTCGTATTCTGGATTGAAATGTTCCGCCTTGAATATGGAGACAGGTCACCCTCATTCAGTCTTTGTTTGTTTTATTCCATATATATTAATTAAAGAAGAGGTGTGTCGTTAATAAAGAATAACATATAATTCAACATTGTTATACTACTGAATCAAAATACAATTGTGGCAATGAGTAAAGATGACTTACACTTAATGCAATCATAATAGTATCATGATTTGTTGTTGTTTTTATAAAACACACTCTAATATCTTCAAATGTTTGAAGAAATGAAATAAATCGATAAGTAATAAGCCATAGACCACAATTTGTCAGCACACCACCCCCTTTTCTCCATTCTATGGGATTTACACACATTAACTTGTGTTGTGAGAATCAATTATACAATATCATGTGCCGTTGTCAACTTATGCTACATTTTCTTGATTATTTCACCTACGGATTAATCAATGAATTTATTTATATCAATGTGCCACTGATATGACGAATCCAACACCAATTCACCTGTTGCCTAGCAAGAAAACAAGATCTTCCCATTGTATAGAGTATTGTAAAGAGTTTAGTGCCTTTAATGGCAAAACGTGTAGCTATACCACCTTGATTACCAGTAGTAGTGTTGAACCCTTTCCATTTAACATCAAGATTAATTGGGTGAGATTTTGTGTGAACATTTGTTTCTTTTTGAAAGATCAGTGAAGGGATTATGGCTATTCATAGCTCAATTAAACAAAATAGCAAGGTCATATCATTAATTTCACTAATGCTATGTCCCGTATATCGTACAATGACGGCTTCTTGCTTTAACTGTTACATCCCTCCGGAATGGTGAAAAATGGGTGTGCTTAAAAATTGTACATATCTGGTTTAATTTTTAATCGTTTTTCCTTTCAGTTTTTTCATCATTTTAGGAAAGTACTATTAGATTTGCTTTATTAAAACAACAACACATCAGGATTTAGTGACTTATCAGGTCAATATCATCTGCACCCGTTCCAATTTTTTTGATTCACGTAGTATTTGATTCAGTGACTTGTGGAAGAAGCGCGATTGATGTCGCGTTTTTCAAAGATGGAAAAAAAAAAGACCCAGCATTCCAATATTATGAGGTTCAAAATGCATAATTATTGCTCCATTCGAAGCAAACGTACTAGTCGATGTTACTTAAGTCTAATACAGCGACGTTCGGGCCCTTATCTATTGGTAAATAATATAGTATATTAACCAACATAACCCTATTGCAGCCTGTCATTGCCCTTTAAGAACACTGGGCATATTTTGCATATGGTGCCCTAAATTTGACTCATTTTATGCTTTTTATATTTTGTTTCTGTTTCTTCCCTGAAAAATTTTCTTTGTGTGTACTCAGCTATTTGTAATACAACCACTCCGGAGTGTGTATGCATAGGCTTAGCTTATACAACTTAATGCAACGAAACACAACGCGAGACTTCTATAATAACTGTGCCTGTAACTCATTCAGCTCCACGTGAGGAACCCGCCACCACCCTCAACAATGTGGCCTGCAATCATTCACGAACGGTAAAATTAAACACCATAATGTATATGTTCAAACATTTTAAATAATCTAAATCGTTTAGCATTTGATGCCAGTGTTTATATTTGGTGTGTTTATTACCTTAAGCTTCTCTTGCACATGTTTTGTAATTAATGTTTTACAGTGAAACCGTTAAAACGTCACACTAATTTACTTGGTTTTTCCATTTTTCTAAAGGGGCAATAAAAATACATATATAAGCTTTCATCATAATAGAGGATGGGATTTAGGCACGATGAATCTAGTATAATAAAACCTATCGAGGCATTCAAATGATTTGCCGGTGGGTGTGGCATTTGATGCAAGTGTGTCAGAATTTTACAATTTTAAACACTACTGTCGCATCAATGTTTATTACAAGTGAATCTTAACGTAACAACTAAAGATGTTGGATTGCTCAATTTTTGCTAAAGTTTCAATAAAAATAACATATATTTAGCATGTTCCATCAGAAGTGAGAAATTTATGCACGAGAATCTCAGTATATACTTGGGATTTACCCTGTCTACCGACAGGGGGGGGTGTTACCACCCCCCCCACTTCAGGTTTTTTTCCCCGGCTTCTACAACCCCACCCTTTTTTTGGTTCAAAATTATTTAATGTATTGTCAATTGACATTTTTCCGTCCGCTCACTTTTACAAAAACAAACATCCGCCGGGGTGTAGTAAGATACAGGTTGATCCTCCCAAAGTGATGGAATAAGGGGGGGGGGGTAACCACCACCCCCTCCGGAAAATACCAACATGACAACACCAAACACAGGAACATCACAGACACTTGATTTTGTACAATAGAGAAGCTATGGTCCTCCTCTTTCCATTGATACCAAAAGAGTACCAACATACCTGCATTACGGCACAATGACGTCATAAAGTTCGCATGTCAGCAAAAAACGTAACCTTTTACCACTTTGGTTTAAAAAAAAGTGAAAATTCAATTTTCGCCAAAAAGGTTAGGAAAATTTCCGATTTTCTGCGTGGTTTTGACTCTACTTGATGGGAATGACTAGTTTAATAATGACAACATTTAGAGCTATAATATAAGGTGTTTGAGTCGCTAAAATTGGAAATATAAATAGTTCCACCCTATTCAGTATTTTGTACTTTCCTCAACAATGACGTATGGTGACGTCATACTGGGGATGTTAAGTACTTATTTTGGTACCAATGGAAAGAAGAAACTCTAAGCGATAATTGGTACCAAATTTACAGGAAATGGTTGTGTTCAGGAAGGAAAATCACAGGGGGGGTGGTAACCCCACCCCCCATTCGCGGAGTTTGTTACAAAAAATGGGCTCAGGTAGCCGGACGGGTTAGCTATGAAGCACCATTAAAGGCCGACTCAGAGCATTTCCTGAGGAGGGCGCCCTCAATTCCAAAAAATAGTGTTTGGTGCATGTACCATAATGCTTGTCCATTTATACTAGCATTCACTGTTTGTGAAATTTGCTAAGCTTAATTCGAATTCCTTCATATAGAAATCACAACTTTGTTATAAAATTCGGATCCGGAAATTTTGCTATACCACAGTTATCCTATGGGGACGTAATATTACACATAAAATGTTTACTGCCCATCAAACGAAAAATACGATTGATCTAATTTCGGAAGTGTGCATATTTTAGGTTTACAATCTTTAGTTCTAGTTGACTAATATTTTTTAATTATTACACAAAAAAATAATATTTCGAAATCTCTGAGTCAGACTGTAAGCTAAGTATTATAAATGTGTAAATAGCCTTGTTTTGTTTTCGATCATGGGACGTCACATAAGAGAGTAGATTTAGACGTCAATAATAGAGATCTTATTATCGATCCACAAGTCATTGGTAAGGGCTTGTGGTGGTGTCAGGAGTATATTCAACTGAGTAAGACTGGATCGGGCCCGCGATGATTTGATACCGGAACGCTCCTCTAGGGCCCCGCCTTTAGGCTGGGGGGGTTGGGACAGTCAGGGGTTTTAACCCATACTCTATTCAACACTGGCGGCGATACACATGTACAGTTGGCTCTTTTTACACGCGGATCAAGGCTTAACGTCCCATCCGAAGGACGGGATGCTTCATGATTCATTACCCAATTCCAGGTGAACGTGGAGGGAGAGCGGTATATCGTTTCCTGTATTAATCAATAGCTGGAATGCAGATCAAATCCAGAATTGAGTACCGAATGAATTCCCAGCATATGACCCAACCGGGATTCGACCCCGGAACTTTTGGTAAATTTGCGCCATTAACAACACCATACCGCAGGCCACCCCCAAATCCATCTCCATATGAGTTCCCCCACACCATTAAATTTCTTTCTTCCATCGCCATTATATGAACTCGTCATTCTAACTCCTAACCTTTTTTCAAAATAAAACAGCGGGTCTATGAACACGTTGTTTTAAGGGGGGTCAATAGTTTGACCACTTTGTGGTAAGAAGTGTTAAATGAAAATATGTAACTATTTTCCCCATTTACTTTTAGCCGGTGCATTTTTGACAAACTGTTTTGGGGAAACTGCAATCGAAATTTGGTAGGTTTTTTGGAACTCTCCATTTGTAACTGCAATTGGTAACTTGCGTTTTAGATGTATTAAGGTCGCCTTAGAGATGGGTTCACGTAATATTTTAGCATTTCCAATGAAGTAATATGTGTTAGCAACTTCAAAAGTAAATTTTGATTATTCACATAAACGGCCCTCAGTTTCCATGCTATGGTTCCAAGTAGGTGTGACGGGGTTGAAACAACCAATCTCGATGCTTGTAGCTAAAAAAACAGTCTTCATAATATGATTTTTTTTAATTTTGTTGAAAGTAGGTATAACTTTCCAAAAACTCCAGTTTTGAAAGCAACATGGTTCCGCTTTATATCCGATAAACTGCACGTTTGAAGATGAGAGGTCACTTTGTGTACTCATGGGGAGTTATTTAGTGGTTGGTGATTCCCACTATATATAAGTCCCTGCAATTACCACCCCGGTATTATTAGTTACGTGCTACCAGTCAGATACAGAAAGCGCGGTAATGGTAGCCCAAAGGGGCCACAACGTGCAGCTGGCTACGCGCGCTCTTTTTTTTTCGTTACGAGCACTATTTATCCAATCGGACTGTTTTTTTCTGATCACGTGATAGATTGAAAGCTTCACTTATAGTCGGAGGACAACTCGTGCACTCAAATACCACTAAATTATACTATTAATTACTAGTATATCGAAACTCTATGCCTATAGTGTAGGCCATATATGCAAATATATTATGAGTGTTTAAACTATGAAAAAGGAATGAAAAAGTTTCAGCACGAGAAGGGTTTATCCCCCCCCATCGTGATGTCAGAATTCAACCCCCTAGCTTAGTGAAAAAAATAATAACATAGGAATTACATTTATATACACAACCAATTAATTAAACAAGTATCGTTTGAAGTTACTGATATATTTAATACTATTCATAATCTAGACGTGACGCGCACCATGTCAGTATTGCTTTTTAACAAAACTAAGCCTGCATAATGGCGAGCAGTGGCCGCCAGCTCCACTCTCTACAAACGGATACACCGACGCGCCGTGTCGAGATCACTATATACCAGAGGACCAAGGCCGACAGCTCCCGACCCGTGGTAGTGACGCGGGCCGGCACTCATAGCGTATGCTTGATACTGAAGGGTTATGGGACGAGTCCAAGGTTAGCTGTTTTATTGAGCTACGGAGTCAAGTTGTGACTGACGGTACGCTAAGGAGTAAATAGGACGGTAATATAAGCGGAGAATTGGTGAAACCACGAGAAGGCGGCCATATATAAATTGAGGAGATTGAGAGTTAGTCGTCCATGATTGTTAATTTTTTGCAGAAGATAATGAAAGTCCGTAGCTAAACCAGCAGAAATTATATATCTTTCCATAAGTGGACAATTAAGGATATATAATACTCTCCTATCGCGTGCAGCTTTGTGTACTACGTAATTAAATAATGTAGTTTATTTTATTGCCACGAGGTTGTTCCTCCGGACTCTACGTGCAGCTTGTAAGTCCATAGTAGAGTGCCAAAAACGAATTCGTGGTTAAATAGCTGCACGTAACAAAAAATTAGCTGCGCGTAGCTACGCTGCATGTTGTGGCCCCCTGTGGGCCCTACATACGCGAAACATTGCATAGCGTGACACTTCGTGATATAGCTTCAGGACTTTTTTAAAGCATTTTAAACAAGGCGGATGCTGACATTTGCTGGCACATTAAATTCTATGATCCGGCAATTCAAACTCGCAATAACCTATTGTAACGACATGCAATCGAAACTAATGCAAATATTGCAGGCAATGAAATTCAGAGAAGAGGATACATTTGCCCTATCGGTATAAATATCTGACAACAAACGGACGTGAATGTTGGAAAAAAGGCCCAGATTAAAAAAGTGCTTTGCCAAGTTCAACTGATTAGGCCTAAGAAAAAAGTTTTTGTCGTACAAGACCGCGCGCATTGCTTTTAAAAATTTTGTTGTTTTTTTTAACTCGTTATTTTTTTTGGTTTACTCACTTGAAAATTAAAAGAAAACAAAAGAAAAGGGAAAATTCGAAAAAATAACAAAGGGGGTCAAAACAAAATACCGCATTTTGCATAAGAATTTTTCCAAAATAAAAACGCATTTCGCATTTTTTTTTTTCACAATTTCCTGAGACAAACTTGTTTTTTTTGCGGGGGGGAAACCGGAAAGGAAACATTGGATAAAAAGTATATTCAAGAAACATATTGTTACTTTGCCTTCCATATCCTTTAAATCCCTAAATGAAAGTATGACTACTTTTAAAAATCACGAGGCAGACAAATACGGCACCTCCCTTTTTTGCGTTACTTGTAAAGTTGCTACTCTTTTTTCCTATGTATAGGGGGTGCTGTTATTTGCAAATTTTGACTTTTTATGTGAGGCCCCCTCAAAAGATGGTATCCCCAAGACAATCAAGAAGAAAAAGATTTTTTTCCAAAAAAAAAAGTTTTGCGTAACCCCCCTGTACATGCCCCTTGAAAATTTGATGACAAGGTTTCCGAAATTGGCAGGTTTCCTTGTCAGAAGACGACAATGGCAGATGTTAAGTACAGAAATGCCTCTATATGAAGCAATTAACCCATGTAATTTGATTATGTAGGTGTCCAGTGTTCGCAAGCTAATTATGTTAATTTAATTTGTTGATTAGTCAAATATTAATGGACGAATTACACCAATTAACATAATATTTGCATTGATCTTGGCAATTACTTTTTAGGCATATATATAAGTCATGCTGTATGAAAATTATAAATTATAGACTAGAATGCATGGATGGTGCTATTATAGGTTGTCTTTCTTTCAAAATAACTTGCAAAGTATTTAAAAAAAGCGTACAAATAGCATAATCGCATATCAAAATTATCGTTAGTCCGAAGGACGTTAGGGAAATATCGGTCATTGAATGCTAGTTATCCTTTGGGATTATTGTAAATTGAAGCCTGAAACAGTGTGTAGTGTACAGTCAGGTTCTTTTCAAAAAAAAATAAATGACCAACACACTTTCCCAATAGATGATTGGCATGCCTCAACAAATAAGACTGACAGATATTTATGTTCTAGCCTTTCGGTTGAACAGAATGGGATGGGGTGTCCTAAGTAGTGACATTCAACCACTGTATAAAACTGGTGATATATGCCATTAATAGGACTGCCATAAAGAAACTAAAAATATTAGTGGGGCAAGTGTACGTGCACACAGGTTTTAAGGTACGGTGTATGTGCATGTTACTATGAATGAATGGCATTGAAGACTGTTTCTGTTGGTCAAGATGAGGCAATATACGCCCCTGCTGGGTGGGCATTCATGTCAAGTGAAGATGTAGACAAGTTACATGGTCTGCAAGGACCTTGATGAGACCAGTCAAGCAGCCACACGCCTTTATCTTGAAGGCATGATGCATGGGGACACACATCACTGTCACTTCCCCAAAAAACAAGTGATCTTTCAGGCTTCCGAATGATCCCAAGAACGCTTTCTTAAACAGCAACCTGGATCAATGTTGAAATCAAAAGAATACAATGAGTCGCTCATGAAGCTGTGATTCACTTCTTTAGGCTAACAGATATATCAATTTGGGATCATATTTGAAGGCTGAAGGGAAGTTTATATTTGACGCTTCTTGGGACAAGCTTAGGTAGGACCTAATTAACTATCCGTTAAATGCGGGAAAAGTTACTGAAAAACACTTTAGAAGTGTAAGGTTTTGTACAATTTAGGTACCATGCATAAAATTACATTATGATAGCTTAATATCTTTAGTTTCATAACCCATCCAATAGATGCCTATAGAAATACACTGTGCAGTCTTCCAAATTCGGCAACTTAATTCAAAACTTTCAGAGGGTATGTACAGGGGGGTGGGGGGGTTGCCCCCCCTCACCTTTATTTTCATTGTTATATTCGTGTTCAGTAGGGTCCACTACATTATTTCAGGGGGCCCCAGAAAAATTTCGAATTATCACACCCCCCTATTGATATATTTAGGAACGTCTCTTTAGGGGATATTATTTAAGTATAGTCGATCCACTCATATGCCCGTCCCCTGTATCGTTTTGGGCTGCGGGACAATTGTATAGAATAGACCAGTTAACAGCATGGTGGTAAACCTGTTTAGGGCTGGTAGCGTGAAGACTGTTACACACTGCGGAAATGTATTCGTTAGAGTTTTAATCCCTGGGCCATAACGGTTGGCAGGCATGGATTGGCAGTCAAACAAAAGAAAGTGACTTAGGAGGTTAACTGGTCTATAGAGTGATTATTTC
>JAMKCH010036562.1:0-14955 GCA_023653785.1 Ophioderma brevispina | reverse complement strand
AGTAGAAAGGGTCTCTTTCTTTTATCCAATTAATTTCATATAGGCCTATTTGAATTTTATGTGATCAAAATCGCCTCCTTCCGACATTCCAAATCTAGTAATGGATTGTTCCGATTTGGCCGATATGGAAGACCAATATGCGCTGATGAAATAAACGTGATAAGTTTCTATCACATGTCTTATCATCTAGGAGACAAGATTAAATCACTATAAGGCTAGCTAGAACCATGTGTGGTGTCACATACTCACCAATATTTTCATATTCTTTACTAGTATAATTTAGGTGATTTCCACCCATGCCTTTGCAGATCGCAAAACATGTTAACGCTTTTACTGTCTCATTATGACCATACAACATATCACCTTTTCATCGTACAATCATGTATGGAATTATTAATCAAGATATCGATTCAATGATCAATCAAACTATTTGTTATAATAATTTAGAACTCTGGAAAACTCGGTACGTAAACTACATTTTTCACTTTGGCTATATTTTTTCTAATTTCTATATAGTACACCTTCCGCCTTTTGGTATTTTACACTCAAAATAAGAGTCAGTGTTGTATTATTTGCTTAAGTACCCATCTCAGTGATAATCCTTGTCCAGTGATTTTGGCAGTTAGACGATTGAGCGCGAAGTGCGTATTTTAATACTTTTCGCATTTAATAACCTTTTGCGCATGTTTGATAATAATATAAGTTTTAGGTGGTTTCAATTTGCAGATGCAAAGTATGCTCGAAAAGTGAGAAAAGGTCCATTCTATCTCCAAGTTGATTTCATATAGGCGCTTAAGTTGAATTTATTGATCAAAGAGTCGACCTCACTTCCGACATTCCAAATCTAGGTATGGATATTTTCACATTTGGAAGATATTGAAGACAACAAATATTCAACTAGATGAAATGAAACTTGATAGTTTCTATCAATTGCCTTCACTATCGTAAAGATTAAATCACTTAAAAGGCTACTCGACTCCATGTGTTGTGTCAATACTAACAAACTACTTCATATTCTTTATGTAAACTTAGGTATTTCCACCCCTGCTTTTGAATATCGCAAAATATGTTAACGGCTTTTTTAAAAACTGTACTCATTATGACCATATAAAATATCACCTTTTCATTGTAAATATGTATGAATTATTATTAATCAAGACTCGATTTCAATTTTCGAAGTGTGTTAGAATAATTTAGAAATACTGGAAACCGTAACGTAAACTACTTTTTCACTTTGGCTAGCATTTAGCTTCTATAGTCAGAAATAGTATAGTAATCAATTTTAGTATACTACTCAAAATAGTGTCAGTATTGTTCTTGTACATGATTTGGCCTTGACAATTGAACTCAAGTGCGGATTTTATACGTTGCGCCTGTTAACAATATTAAGTTTTTAAGGTGTTTTCAGATTTGGAATACGCCAAGTATGCACGTGATTGAATGAAAAAAAGGGTCACTATTCATCTATATCAAATTAAATCTCATACAGGCCTAAGTTTGAATTTAAAAGCCGACATTCCAAATCTAGGTAAGGATATGTTTTCATTTGGAAGATATGCGGTAGATGAAAATACGCGCATAAATTTATATCATTGCTTTCATATAACGGAGACAAGATTAAATCACTTAAGAGTTACAAACATGTTTGTGTCCAATACTCACAAAATACCTCATATTCTTTATGTACCGTATATTGCCACCCCTGCTTTTTCCTCGTAAAATAATGGAGTTATTAATCGAGACATCGATTCAATTATATAATGATCCGAACCACACATCTTTGTTAGAATAATTTAGAAATAATTGGAAAACCGGTAAAGTAAACTTGCTTCATTTTGGCTAGCATTTCTTACTTCTATAGTATAGTATAGTATTCTTCCATTTTGGTATACTTACTCAAAATCAGTTGTCAGTATTGTTAAATTTGACTAAGAACCTTTCAGTGATAATCTTGGTAAGTATGACGTGATTTGGAATTTGACGATTGAACGCAAAGTTGCGTATTTTGATACTTTGCCGCACGGATAATAATATATTCTGGGTTTTAAATAGCAACCAATCTTCAAATTTCCTTGACTTTATACATTTCTTAACAGTAGAATATTTCGTTGATATGATCCACAAACTAATACCAACCAAATGAAATGAATTAAACGGTTATGTCCAAGACATGTCGTATTGACCACAATTTTGCAATGCGAGAATTTAATGAAAAAATCGTGATGTTTTCCAATATTTTGATAATAATCTCCTGACAAGATGAAAGTCAAAAACGCTAATTGCCATTCTTAGAATAAATCGCAAAGACACGCGAGAGCAATTTAAAGAATTGCACCCCTTTTTAAATATATTTGTTGTTGAAACTTTATCATGCAGTCAATTTGTAGATCACAGCTGAAGTGAATTAACCGAGAACGCATTTGTACGGAGATGATTTTATTATGTTCTGGTCGATTCCGCATGAAGGATTAGGACATCATTCAAAACTTAGATGTTGGTATTTTTCTTTCTATTTTTTCATAAAAACATGATGTCCGACAACTTATCAAATACAATTTGGTATTCTCAAAAAGACTAAACCAGGTTTTTCTTTTCTTTTAAAATAATCATTAATAAAAATGGGTACAGGATTTTTGTTTATATGGAAATGTCAGTTAACAAGTAAGAGAGTAATCGAACTTACGATCTTACATTAACATTCTTATAAAAAAATAAGAGTGGCGACTTATATTTCTGTTTTACAAATCGTTTAATGTCAGCGTAAACATAAAAGCCATAAAGCGCTTTATAATAACATTGATTGTCGGGTTGTTTAGGATATTAAGGTCGTATTTAAAGTTTCGTATTTAAAGAGAAATGTTCATCATTAATCAAAACTGGTGAAATAGATGGTATAACGGTACTCCTATACCAATAATTAGGGTTAACACGTATCTGCAAAAGCTATACTTTACAGCTTCTGATTTGTGGACAGACCTGTGTCTCATTAATCAATGTCGTATTATTTTTAAGTTTTATAATTAATCCACGAAACAAAATCAAACGGAGACGGAAGGAGTTTTTAAAATAAATTCGCTATATTTTAAATTCGTCCATGCAGCATATCCCCGGGTCCATTTGGAGAAGGAAAATAATGTAACCCCACATAGCTCATATGTGGTCAAAGATAATTACGCGAGAATGGGTATAGCTAAAAATGTAACTAGTACAAGACGTTCAAATATTGTTTAAAAGGCCCAGATCAGAACCACGGGTGGTACCCAGGCTTCATGCGCCGCGCCGAACCGTGACCCGTACCCTTACAACGCCCAACTCATCGGCCACGCCCTATAAATGTACAAGTTTGTTGATACAGCTCTGCACATACCGTTCCAACATTCTAGAGAAGCTTGCCTTCAAGAAGAGCTTTTAACCTACGGAGGCAAAGATCAACAGTTTTTTTTTTCCTGGGGAAGTTCC
This sequence comes from Ophioderma brevispina, assembly GCA_023653785.1. NCBI lineage: Eukaryota > Metazoa > Echinodermata > Ophiuroidea > Amphilepidida > Ophiodermatidae > Ophioderma > Ophioderma brevispina. The sequence goes on along the minus strand of JAMKCH010036562.1, from coordinate 11,496 downwards.
GTCGTGGGTACATTCTGAACATGTGGACATGAATTATAGTAAACTATTGTTAAGGTTATCATCAATAATAACAGCATACTTCACTTTTTTGACTTGACGCGTGATACTTTCATGCACGGGAAAGGAGTTGCACCCACATTTCCAACACATTCTGACTTTTCGGGTTTATGCCTCAATAAATAAACTTTTATAACTACTGAAGCCTTATGAATGGATATGACAAATGCATCTGTTGAAGATGTTCTTTAACACGTAACCTTTTTCCCAATATGGTACAATGTACCTATTAGAATAATATTGTGAACAAGATCAGAGTATACCATACTTTTCTCGGGAGCTAGTGATGTAGCGGACGGTTAATAATAACATTTAGTATTATACGTTAAGGGACGAATCTTAGATTATCAAAGATAACAATAAGGGCATACCTCTTCTCTGTGTTATGGATTTCCTATAAAATTAACTTTTCAGTTTCACAGTGTATTTTCAGTGTGATTAGTAGCGTTTCAGTGGATTAGTAAATAACTCACTTTTGATGACTGCCTCTATACAGCAATTTTTTCAGTGTGGATGAGTGGCGTTTCAGCGTCATTAATAGATGGCTCACAATTTCCGGTGGCGTTTCAGTCCATTTTCGCGTGATTAAGAATAACTTGCCAGTGAGGTTCATTTTCATATTACTATGAATATGTAACTATATCACAAGGTCATTTGCATTTCTGAATACAAAAGATCTCGTTTCAGGGTTATTTTCAGTGGGGATTTTCTTTTGTTAAAATTTTTCAAGTGTTTCATTTCCGATTTCAGTGAATTTTTCAGTGGTTTTTTTATTTCGTAGTGATTTCAGTTTACTTCCGGTCCTGCCCCATACGCGTGACAACATCTCCAAACGCTCTCTAATCTACCAAACGTCGCCGCCCGCATATTCGCGTACATCTGGTATCGGTAGCAGATGGTTTGTCATGGTAGGCTTTCTTGAAGTCGTATCAAGAGTCAAAACAGGCCCTTGTTGGAGCCAGTAAATGCAATTCCTAAAGTTATCCGTGGTCGCTCGGTCTTCGATTTTTGGTTCATAATTAGTCGCCCAGCTGATACTCCAGAAAATCCTCAATGACATGTATGACACAATCTCCCCTGCAATCGTTTTACTGTCTTTGGCATTGTAGTAAAACTAGTGAATAATCACTCTTCTTGCCGCGGGTTTCCCTAGTTGTTTTAACCAAACAGATTATTTTTGTGCAATGTTGCTTGATATCCTTTTGTTTTATGGCTCTTTTCTTTCACCTCCTGTTTTCTCCTTCTCCTTCTCTTCTTACCTCTTCCCTCATACCCCACGTCATGTGCTTCATATTCCCCATGGCAGACGTTTCCCTTGTCTCCTAAAGTTTTCTCTTAGACATGGTATTCTTTTTTATCTACCCCAACTCCCTCCCTCACTTTATAACACCTTTTGAATCTGGTCTCTTTACACTGATTTCCAGTTTCTTACTATTTTCCCAACCAAAGCTTGTCCTTCGTCGTAACACTCATTTTTTTTTTTTCCTTTCCAATGTTTATTCTAGCTCTCACATACCTCGTTTTTAACCCCTTTTTCACCTCCAAACTGCATCCTTATCCACTTCTACTACTTACTCCATTATATTCTATCCTGCTAAATGTATCCTTTACTTACTGATCATCATATAGCTAAAAAGTCACAACGATATCTTTCAAGATCTCTCATTATATGGATCAAAAAAAAAAGCGAATCCATATAAATTAGACACTGCGTAAATAGTTTTGTCTTACTTGGTATTTGGACAGTGAAATTCACTACCTTAAAAGTGAATTACAAGGTTTCATATAAAACCTAGGCTGAATTTTGTATAGAGCAAGTACCTAAATTACAAACATTAACAACGTTTGTACAAAGAAATTTTAAGCCTATTCTTTAGATGGAGATTAAGTGTTGAAGCCAAACGTTACCTAACAGTAAAATCAGGCTTACGCTTTTAGGAACATGTGATATGTGAAATCTATGTGCACTCTAATCTAATTTCCATAGATCATTTCCCCTTTTGTAAATTCCTTAATCTGGCTCCCCCACAATTATAATCTATCCCCATAGTTAATAGTCTGTGTGGTGGCCGCGGATAACCAAACTTACCTATTATGTCTGGAATTAAATCTGAGACACGTCACCCTGCGCCGATCACAGTGAATATTTGCGCCGAGCGTAGCACGCAACAAAGTACATTGACCTCTGCTGAATTGGCCCATCAGCGCTAACGTATTACGTTACTAGGACGATTAACCTAACAAGCTAGCGCATGCGCGACCCGGGAATTTTGAGATCCCAGAAGTGTGTGTTTTGAACCGGTAAACAAAGCAAAAATTTTCTACTGGCTAAGCGAAATATCGCAAATTATTTTTGTTTGAAGCACGATCGAACAGAACTAAGGGTGAAAATAGTAACATACAGTTACTCGCTGTGTGCAAATTTAGGTTTATACGTGCGAAGTTGGTGTGAAATACAAAGAAAAGAAATGTTTTTTTACAGTAGTATCGTTTTGAAAAAATGTGTCGACAAACAAGTGCAAAATTTCGTCTTTCAATTTTGAACAGAACTCGCAAATCTCAAGTCATTTTTGGGGAATTCGGGCGTCCAAATTATAAACTACACTCTACTCTTGTGCTTAAACGTAACCTCGTGCAACAGTACACTGCTTTTTTAAAGATAAGTTGCTGGATCAAATCTGATGATGGGGGGGGGGGGGGGGGGGGGCTGATTCTGGCCAGGCATGTAAAGTGCACACGGCAGCGCTATAACGTGTTGATATGAAATGCCTGTCATCCGTCCATCTCCCGCTATCTACTGCTGAGGATTGATTGAAACTGACTTTGTGGGCATTCTTGTACATATCAAAAGGGGGAATCATCAAAAAGCCCAGGCTTGGCTACCCGACCCGTGTTGGCTAGACTGTCTAAGTTAGGCCAATAGGCCTAGGCCACTTAGCCTCAACTTCACGTAATAACTTGTGTTAAAGCCTGTAGGTTCTAGTCCTGTCCGATTGGAACTTCATGTCCTATGGCTAACTAGTGACCACCCAATACATAGTTTACAACAGGACAAGTCCAATCCATGCCAGGTTCAATCTTTGAAGTCTATTTGCAGTACCTATGGTACCAGTGGCCCTTTATCACTGGCCTGGCGTGGCTGGGATTGCCTCACCGTGAATCTGGTGTTATTAAACCTCACTCATGGGGTTTGCCAGTCAACCTGTGTCACTAAACGGCCACTCCACCATCCAGGGCTAATCATTGAACCGAATCTAGCTGATGCCAATACTAGCTAAAGTAGGTTAGTGTTCAGTGTAGGCCTATACTAAGTAACATTAGAGAGCTGAGTGTACTAGTCTAGGTGGCTTATTAGTGTAAAACGCAAACCAGCGCTAGTGAATTCGGCAGCCTCACAGATACTTGCAATGCGCATGTTTAGTTTGTTGAGGTTGCCAAATTCACCCTTAACAGACATGTTTATTCCGTTGAGGCTGCCAATTCATATGCGTTGCGGCTTTCGCGTTCTTACACTGGCCGTCGAGGCTGATGCTTTCTATATAGCAGGCGCGATCCAGGGAGGGGGGCGGAGGGGCGCGCGCCCGTAATTTCTGCAAAATCTTGCAAAATCAGCCGCATTTTGGAAGCTTTTGGTACAAGTTTCAGCCTTTCCGCCCCCCGGTACTTTTTGTTTGACGCTTTTTCAAATCCTGGATGCCGCACTGTAATAGGTTATAGGCATCAGCGCATACTAGGCTCACACCCATGGCTAATGTACTAGCCCAGCTAGTGCATGATGTTACTAGATTGCATTTAGCTTCCATGAATTCAGTGATACCTTTCCAAACAAAATCAGGGCATTTCTTGTCCGGCAATCACTTTTAGTCAAAGCTCGTAATTTAAAGCTTCGACCACTGGATATCACACTTAAGTTGCTGACTCGAGGAAGATCAATAAATTACATATGGCAGCATCAGCATACTACCTAACATGCGCCGGGTTTAATGTCTCGCCTAGCGGGTAACAATGCCTAGTCATAAGGGCCTGTCTTCGGTCACGGTTTGTGACCCAAAAACCGGCGATTTTTTGACGTTTCAACCCAATAGCTTGTTTTGTCAACGTAACCAATCTTTTATTAACTTTTTATACATTATTAATAACCTTGAGTCTAGCCTAACTAAAAATAATATATCCACTTTCACTTGATAGGTATTTTGTCTTGGGGCAAATAATTGCGGGTCACGTTTGTGACCATCAGAGGGTCACCCTGACTAAACTTTGGGGGCCACCATGACAAAATAACCATCTAACTCAAAAGTTGAAACATTATTTTTGGGTATGTTATTTTAATATGTTTAGTTTTTTAATGTAAAAAAGTAATACAGATTGGTTACTAGTGCCTGGTTAGGACACAAAATGAAGACTTTTTACTAGTGGGACTTAACGTGTAAGTCTTGCTGTTCTCCGAGGGTAGATTGACCAGATAGTAGGGTTAATCTTGCACAAGGTATTCCTACGTTAGTGAAGTTTTTTGTAGGGGTGTTTTTGTACCATTTTCTGTTCTAGGGCGACGACAACGAAACCCTGTTTTACGGGCGAAGCGGACCTTTGTAGTAGGGTCGGTCGGTCGGGGGTCGTTTTTCTTCTTTTTTTTCCTTTTCTGGAGCGCAAATTGGGCCTAAAAAATAGCCCAAATCTGAAAAATATCAGGAGAAAAATGAAAATTTTTTACAAAACAAATGTTGTCTCCTAAAAAAAATTTGCCAAAGTAAAAATCACAAAATTTGGGCTAAAAACAGCTGATTTTACATGATTGTTTGGAAAAACTAAAAAAAAAAAAATCTGCAAACTGAAAAATCAGGGTCGTCGGGACCGTAAAACAGGGTTTTTTAGTTTCCGTCGCCCACTGCATTTTACAAATGACTTTTTTTTGTGGGTTGGGGCATGCCACAGACTCGGGCACATAAAGCTAAAAAGCCTCAAATTGATTTAAATCCGAGTAAGTACTGTTTTTTAAAGTGCTAAAGTTTGTTGTTTTTGTGTCACTTTAGTGATTTTAATGAGTTTTAGAAACTAGCATTTTGTGCCCAGTAAATTACCTGCTACTTGATGCTGTACCTGTGGGTCAGGCACATCAACCCAACTGAAATTACCAAAATAGCATGCAACTATTTTTGCAGGATACACTGTTTTTGTAAGTTGTAATGGTCTGGAATAGGGAGCTCTGCCTTTTATCCTTTCTTTTTCAGTTTTGGGTGTTTTCCAATATTAAACTATGAAAGCTATAGGCCTAGAACCCAATGCTGTTTTGTATTGTTCAGTATTTACTTGTTAAAAAGTTACTCCAAAAAATCTTTAGATGGCCTTATTTACTTACGCACAGCAAAAGTCTATACCCAATTTAAAATCAGTCTAGCTATTAAGGAGTAAATTTTTGGGTGCTTTGCTGTTTTGTGACAATTTATATTTTTTGGGTTTCTTATAGTGGATATAGGAAAAGAACAGGATCAAAACACTGAATAGGTTCCAATCACAGAAAACTTAGTTTGCACATTTTCATTTCTTCATTAATTTTGTGGCCCCACACTATGTTCTGCCAAGATGATTTATTTTGGATGTAAACGTTGAAACCTGAGGGTATAACGACCCAAATCATGACATGAGGTTCAGGAGCTGCTTAAGCACTGACGGGGTCCAGGGGTAGAGCCAGTTTTGTCCAGGGGAAATTCCATGCTGTTTCTTTTTCATTTTTTGTGCAATTTGAAATCCTTATTTTCATTGTCCGACTCTTTTCTCCATTTTTAGACCCCCCAGGCTCTTGCAACTCCCTCGCACCCCCAGCTGGCTATGTGCATGTAATTGTGGCCAACAATTTTGTCTGTGATTTGTGCTTAATTATGCAGAACTGCTATGAAAAGGTTGATGCGTATCATTTAGGGCAAATTGTGTCTATTAGATCAGCAATTAAGTGCCCGTGGCCTATGGGACATGGCAAACAAGGAATTGCTCATAACAAAAAAAAAACTGCACTCACAATCAACTAAATACTCTTTCTCAATGATCCTAATAAAACATGCATAGAACGGGAAGTGCTGGAATCATGAATGCACATGCAACATCCATGAGCTTATTTAGCTAGCTAGGCTGATGCTATAAGCTATTGTTGTCCTTGATTCTTCAGAGAAAACTGCAATTTGTTCCCCCACATAGTTTCTTGATATCATGTACAATTAGACATATCCACCTTATAGGTATTGTGCTCTTATTAAAAACATGTAAACAAGTGATTGGTGTGTTGTCAGGCTTTTTTTTTGAATTACAATATTAAATTTAAATCTTGAAAAAAAATTACATGCACATTGCACAGTGGATGAACGTGACATGCACAGGCGATGTAATCCATGCTACTAACATTCATTTCAACTTAACTTGGGTACGGTTTAGGGCTTTTGAACAGTCAGCCTCAAAGTTGTACATATTTGTCAACACATCCATTACATTCTATGAAAAAGCTAAATGAATATTCTACAGAATCACAAATTTTTAATTTTCATGAACATGCACATTTGCATGTCATGAATACGAAAGTTACATGCAATCAGAGAGAAAGTGACATGGACAGAGAGAAAGTGACATGCACTGTGCACCGGGGTAATTTTGAAGAAGGCCTTTGTGTTTATGCCAGGTATTTATTTTCTTAAATGTGTTGTGCTGTTTTGTGATTCAAATGCACATTTGGTATTTAGGCTAACAGCCAGAGCTATTAGCATAGACTGATGCATAGACTGATGCATCAGCTTAAGGGAGCCCAAGTGTGTCCTTTCCCAAGTCAAGTATTTGCCAGTCTTAAAGGTTAGTCATAATCAAAAAAGGGTTTGCTAGTCATATTAACAAATCACTAGTCATAAGGGGTTAGGGTTTAGAGTTAAATTTAAATTTATGATAGCGGAGCCCTTTTTCAATTTATGACTAGGAACCCCTTTTAATTTAGGCCATATGACTAGCGGATTTTGTTTCTTAATTGAAAACTCTATGACTAGCCGAACCTATGACTAGGGATTTTTTACCAGCCTAGCTAGGCTAGTGTTAAAGCAATATTAGCAGATTTTTTGAAGGCACCCCCAATTTTTTTTCAAAAATTTGGAGATTTTTACACGGTTGCATTGGGTAACTGGCTAGTAAACTTACCTGCGAATGGTTAAACTCGAAAATGTTTATGTGTCACCAACGACGGAATTTTGTACTAGACTACTTATTATCGGGGTCCCCGCTTAATAATTCACGGCCTGCTGGACCGCCTTCCCCAGGTGAAAATAGCCGGGGAACTCGCGTCATGTACGTGTCTACGCTCATCCATTAGTTGTTTACTATTAGGGCAAGTTCACGTTCTTGGTTCTTTTCTACGACTGCCCCGGTGGCACTATTCATCATGGAAGGACAGAAACGTAGACTTTCCAGCTCTACCGTTAGTCAATCGGGATCCCCAATTCTAATACCCAAAAATCGCTTATTTTGTGATAATACGATTTTTTAGCATTCTCGTTCGCAGTTATTAGTGTCCTAGACAATTTACCAATGTAAGGCAAAAATATCAAATTTGAAAATTGGGGGCGGCTCTTCAAAAAATGTGCCATATTGCTTTAACCCTAGATGTGTGTTCGGGTGATTTGTTAGGCTTCGTATGCACCAAATGCTACTTAACCATACTAGCTAGTGCCTTTATCTTCCTCAAGTCAGCGACGTCCGTGAGATATCCATTGCCTGAAGCGATAAATCCTGAGCTTTGACTGAAAGTACTGCCGAAACAAACATTAAGCAGGCACACAAGAAATACCTGCCTGGTTTTGTTGACGTCACTGATTCATGGAAGGCACTTAAACAACTAGTAGCATCATGCATCAGCCAATGCTAGTACATTAGCCCTGGTGTGAGCCTAGTATGCGCACTGATGGCAGTCAGTAGTGATGCTACTATAAACCTATTTACCAGCTCATCCCTAAATAGTAGCCTAGTACCGCACTCATGCTACTAACGATACTAGTTGGTAGCATCAGCCTAGCTTCTAACATAATTAGCCATGGATGGTGGGTGTGTGGGGAATGGTTGTGACCCACTGACACAAATGACCCTGAAGAATGTAGCAATTTATAATTATGCACTTTATTACGAAGAATTTATCAGGGTTCATGTGTGTTCACCAAGATGGCCCCACCCGTGGGTGTGGCAGTTTTTAGTGACCCGGGTTGAGTGGGGACCCCAATGAATCAAGGATTTTGCCATACGCAGGAGGTGGGTGCGAGGACCGCCCCTATTCACAAAGTCCCTTTTTGCTCTTTTTTCATAATAAGGTCCAAAATTTAAAGATATTTGACAAGAAAGTCCATATTTGGTGATCAGGATGTTCAAAAAGTCAAAAAGGAACCATTTTAGGGGGTTAGGGTCACTTACCACCAAAAAAGTCACTTTTTCGAGGTTCCGCACACCCAAAATAAATCCTGCGTATGTAAAAGATATGTTTTAATGGGTGTATTACATGTACTATGGTTACTATGCAATGAACGTTTCCAATTGATGAATAGAATCTACAAGCTTTAAACTTAGAAGTTTTATCATAAGGTAAGTAGCACGCATGCTTTAGACCAGAGCTCTGCTTTTAGACCCAAAGAGGATGAGCTGCCTTGCCTACACAATCATGCTGAATGTCCAAACTTTTTGATCTGTCAAAGAATGCCCTCGAAAATCCATGAAATCAGTCACAATTCGTCCTCAGCAGTAGATGATAGCAGGAGTAGGGGAGTAGGAGGACGGGGCTTGTGTCGGTAGTAAACTGAGCACTCACCGTGATGACAAGCAGTCATATCCACACTTGCCCACGTATAGCACCATCGCGTGTACATTTTACAATGCCTGGCGGAAACGGCCATCATTCCAAATTTTGACCCAGAACTTCTCTTTAAAATATGTAGGCTACTGTTGCACGAGGTTTACGTTTAAGGACAATATTAGCATTTGCAGTCTATTATTTTGAAGGCCCAAATTTTCAAAAATGGCTTGCGATTTGCGATTTTCTGTTAAAAATTGAAGACCGAAAGTTTGCACTTTTTTCGACACATTTTAAAATGTTACTACCATGTGTAAAAAACATTTTTTTATTCTTTTTATTTCACACAATTTCGCCGTGTAACTAAATTTGCACACAGCTTATACATGTATGTTTCTATTTTCACCTTCATCTCATTCTGTGATCTGCTTTAAACATTAATAATTTGTTGATTATTTGTGGATAAGCCAGTACACTTTTTTGCTTTGTTTACGTCTTCAAAACATCCACTTCCGGGATATCGGAAATTCTCGGTTCGCGCATGCGCTAGGCGTTTGCTCCACCGTTACTAGGACGATTGTTAATAGGTCAAGTGAAGCTGTGCATACGCGGTCAACGCACAACATCATTTTAGCGACGGTCTCAGATTTGATACCGACATAATATAAGTTTATTTGTAGTTGTCCCATGGTTTAAAACCGCACTCAGTTAGTACCTGTACCCACAATTTAGTTTAATCTGTGGAAACAGTTATTCAACTGTAATACAGCTTTAGTAGTTAAATTTGACTCACGATTTAGTAGTTAAATGTTATCTTACAGTGTGAGTCAATAACAAACCCGACATTCAGAAAGATTGTCTTCAAAGGTTAAACGTTATTTTTGCTTCATTTTCTTTGGTTGTTTAGAGATATAAACAGGCTATCGGAAGATTTTTATTTGGGGTCTTTCTGCTTGGGTTCAGAAACTATGGCAATTTGCGGCGGAGAGACCTAAGAATTGAGTTTGGCCGATTTTAGCCATAGAATGCGGAGAGGCTGACCGACGTGTAATACCAAAACATTTATAGCCAAAGGAAGACAATTAACACATGCAAGTTCAGGTGGATCGATTTATTCTCGACAAAACATTATCAGTTGATTAAAATGGTCTATGTGTACAATTAAAGTAAAAAATCTTCAAAAATTAAATTACCATTGTTCAAATCATTGAAAGAGTCAGTTATTGAAAAAACCACTCCATTTCAATGACTCAGTTCATGAAACATAATGAAACTGACCAGAAATTGTGGTTGTACATCTCTAAGGTAATATTTAGCACAAATTTACGTTATACAGCGCAATAAATTGAAAGAAGAACAAGCTGAAGTTTTGTAAAAGAAATCGAAATAAAACTTAAAATTCAATTATCGCACGCTGTTTTTCAAGCGGATACAAAACTTCTATGTTTCACTTTGCTCCCAGTTGCGTTGTAGGTTAAAACCATTGAAATCTTGCGGAACAAAGTAAAATGTGGTATTACACCAGCTATCTTGAATTTCTTATTTGGGAAATTGAACATTTATTCAATCAGCATGTTCTTTTGTAATCTCTGGGATATTATTTTATAATCCTTCAATTACTATCTCCCATTCTTCTATTGTGTTTAACAATAATTTAAGTGTTAAATGTTTTATTTGTACCAATCACTGCTGAAGACCATAGTACTCTATGTAAGCGATGCATCTGTGTTGGCTCAAAATCGGCCAAACAGGATTATTTTAAGTATCTCAGCAAAATAGGCGTAACTTCTTCCTCCAAAGTTCAAAGGACACCAAATAAACGTTTTTCTGAAGCCTGTTTATCCTTCTTTATAACGTAGCAAACATTTGAGACAAAAAAACAATTCTTAACTATTTTAATTATTTTATTCTGAATGTAGGTTTTTTTTGACTCACACTGTACACTTTAGAACACTATACCCACCAATTCTATCCACAGTACGTTAATCTATCTGTGGCCAGCGGTAATGAAAATGCACGCATGGTTTAGGAGTAATCGTACCACAGTTAAGTAATTCTGTGGCAAAAGTTTTATTAAAAACTGTACCCTAACTGATAGTATTTGTACCACCAATTAGTAGTAAATTTGATCCACAGTCTATAGTCAACCGTACACACAGTTTTTAGTAATAATCACAGTTATGAATATGTGGTCATAGGGGTTGTAAAGTGTACCCACAGTTTAGTCAACTGTACCCATAGGAAACCTTTAGTAAACTGTACCCCGAGTTAATAAGTCTGTGCATCAGAGACACAGTTGAGTAAGTTAATCTGTTATCACACTTTAGTTTAACTTGTGCCCATATTTTAATAAATGATCCATAGTTATTATCTATACCCACGGTAAGTAAAAAGCTATCCAAACTTTAACAAAAACTGTAGAATCCATTAGTGTACTGTTCTAGCGCCTCATCTTGATAAAAAAAATAATGGTTATTTCTGTATGTAACTTAGACGAAGGATTGCTTAATAGAAAGTACAATTAAATATGGTTTTGCATAATAGAAAATGGAATTCAACCTAATGGGATAGAGGGAATTAGGGAATGGTAATCTGTTTCCGTGTTTTGTGAACCATGGTGAAACTGCGTGGGAGAGCTC
>JAMKCH010036561.1:0-15231 GCA_023653785.1 Ophioderma brevispina | reverse complement strand
CGTATCAACTAACCCTGATGTGATATGACACATGTGTCGGTGCATGGTAATATTTGGGGTTTGTGAAGATTAAGGACAAAAATCTTTGAAAATATGATTTTATATATAAATAGGATATATTCATGATGATCAGTATTGATTTTATATTATGATAAGATAAATTACATTTCTCAAATAATGCTTATATTTAGGACAATCACTAGTCTTCAAATCGCTTGGTGCGGAATTATGGAGTACGACAAAGAATTAAACCCAACATGTACGGTGTAATTTGTTACATATGTCATGATATACAATAAAAACGTAAGGTAAGGGCACATTGTAACCAGCTTTTACCTAATATACATTTTTACTAAAAATGAACACAAACACCCATTATTGTACCTGACCGACCTTGGCAGCCCCACATCGGGTCTTATCTTTCTGAGGAAGCATATCAGCAGTCCCAGTGATATATGATAGAGGTTATGCAGGGGTTAGATTGTGTGCGTATCAAAAGCTTTAAAGGAAAAAAAAATACTTTCAGAAATAGGGTTTTGAGAAAAAGGCTCATTTCATCCAGTACTATATTTAGTGTACATTTCCAATCTTAAACCCGCTTGTTTGTACACAAATGGGGACTGAGCATCATACAGGTTTAAAAAAAGCAATACATGACTTCTGTTCATAATATCATGTATAGAAGGAACTTGATAATCAGATTTTTTACCAACAAATGTCCCAAAAGCAACAATTCTCCCAACTTTGTAGCTCCACAATGGAGTTACCTTAAAATAAAAACTTCAGCTGTGATACATTGATGTGGGATTGTATATAGGTGATTAAGAAAAAAAATATCTCAGCCAAAAAAGACTGAGAAAAACTTGCATAGTGTATATTTCCCATCTTTAATTGCTTGTTGTAATCTCTGGAGCAATATACAGACTGTGGAACTTACATCCGCAGGTATCTCTTACAGAATCATACCAAAAATACAATATTTTTTAGCAAAAAAATGATTTTTTTTTTACAAGAATAGCCTTAAACAAACATTTCACCAAGCTAAGTATTAAACATATATCAAACCAGCCATTAAAGACTTACTCAATTTTCCCAAGTGGGCGCACTCAATTTTCAAAGAAATCTCTCCGCTCTCTCTCTCTCTTTGCATATACATATTGATTGTCGATATAATAATCACCGTGTGGTCGTGTGGAATAAAATCGCTGTCCTTCATATAGAAAATTAACAAGTGGTTAAAAGAAATCCGGAAATTTTAGGATAACAATTAGATTAGATGTTACTAAGGTGGTATGGTCCATTGATAGAGGCGCTACTGAACATTTTCCCCAAGATTATAGTAATTAAGGTGGATGGTGCATGATAGAACTCTACTGAACTTTATCCCAAGATTCGTGTACACATGCTTTCATCGATCTGAATCAAACAATAAAAAAGGGGTCACGGCCCGCGTGGCGGATGACTACGAATAGAAAAAGCAATTTAGTCTTTTACTATTTTAAGAATCTTGTCATTTCTCTATATTCGTCGGGTGATCATTAAATGAAATAAAAGTGTGTTATTCATTATTAGTTCTTACCTGATAGGCCATATATGTAATTAATAGTGCATGTAAAAATGAGCCTCCGTCTGAGAAAGGGGTGCGGGTGGGGTTGCAATGTTTATTTCAATAAACTTCTATGGGCATGATGGGTGGTCATAAAGGGTATAGATTTTCCGCAGTGATTAAAGGGAGTTTAAGCAAAACAATAATCAGACATCATTCAACATTCCAAAGTCCAAACACAAGATAAACATACATTGCATTGCAATCGATATAAAAATCCTATTTAACAAATTGGTAAAATTCACTTATTTGCGCAATTTCAGGCAAAAAGACTTAAACAATATTCCAGGCAGCAAATTAGCCACGTTTTGAAGATTATTGGAGGAAAAAAAACATTTCAGAACCATCCCCAAAAGAACCATATTTAATGTTGTAAAATAGGGCTTACACACACGTGGACAAAATTGAAGGAGACGATAATGAATATCAATGAAAAACGATGAATTTGCTTTTAATACGACCGTCCTTTATTTATATATAATTGAAAAAATCACAAAATTAAAAAACTAAAAAATTAAAAAAAAAAAAAAAAACAATTGACACAAAAAAAAACATCATTTAAGCGAAAATTCAAATTGGGTTTTGCCTTTCTTCTCACGATTCCCATTTTTAGGACGAATTCCAATTGTCTGTTTTAAAATTAAAATCAATTACACAAGTGCTAAATAACTGGAAAAACCTATAATAAAAAACGTTTTATTTTTATTTTTAACTTCTTTTGATTCCTGTTTCCTTTCTGATGAGAGTTTGATTATTTTCTTCCTTCCTTTCTCTTTGTCCTTCCCTTATTTGCATTAATATTTTTTTATAATTAGATTTTAAAGAAACTTCGCACTCCTTATCATTGCGTAGTTCATTATGCCTTTTAAACAAACATTATAAAAATTGGACAACACATTCCCGTTTCGTAGATTTTCATTTTGCTATGTACGCGTAGGCCTAATATCTATCTTTTGTTTCTGTTCTTATAATTTCTTTCTCCTTTTTCAAATTGAACGATATTTCCATCTTTCTCGTACCTTAGATGGATACGCAAATATCATTTACTGCACACTTAAAAATATTGGTCAATATGCATCCGCTAAAATAAAAGGGCCACATTTGAGGTAAATTGACTCCTTTCGTGTCATATTTAACCTAGAATTAAGTTTGTTTTAGCTCAAACGTGGTCATTTTATTTTAGTCGGTGCATATTGACCCCGTATTTTTATGTGTGTGTAAAAGGGGTTATCTTTTTCCCTTTTGCTGGGGGGGGTGCGCCATATGAGGCCTATGTCAGTGATCAAATCACCCCCCCCCCCCCCCATATAAAATATTAGCAATGATGCCCCGACAGGCAGTAGAGTAAGCTAACAGAAGGCACAGATGACATTGAACACTAGTCATTGTTACATTTTCATGGTGTACCATTATAGGTGAGCCTGAGCCGTATACAATGTAAATGAACTGTTTAGAAGAAGTACACACAAAGACACTCTTGATTAGGGTGGGTCTGGACAGGTGTAGAAGTAACCATTTGTCCGCGTACTCATAGTCCGGGAACATGGTGAACCTAGGGCAATCGCTTCAGTTGACTCTTTACCCAACATTAGTTTCACGCTTTATTTCCCGGTTATCGTCTGCCATGGATCCCCGGACTATTAAGTCACACCGACTAATAATCTGGCCTTCACACCGGGTCGGGACACGTGTAGCCTATATATATTACATACAAACGCAGTTTTAACTTTGTTCTTAGCTTTACACGTAAATGATGTGGCGCAAATAGTACGCTACACTGCACAAAATTACTACTTACTTACAGAGTGCGCATGTAGAAATTGTCAGTGGCACACGATCAAATTGGGCGCCTGGACCATCCACCTAAATGTTTCCTAACTTTGGAATACACGTAGGTGACTATCTTTAGTCTATGTTTAATATTTTTAATTACTCCAAAAATATTTCTAACTCTCTGATCAGCCTTTAACAAAACCAGGTGGTGTTAAAGTCACGAAAATGTGCCGGCGTTATTAGCTATTTTGATTCGTTAGTAGCTATTTGATTTAGAATAGTCTCCTTTTTGTTTCCATTCATTTTGGCGAACCCTAACTGGAAATATTCGCTCTACCTATTTAATCTTATAAACTTGGGGAAAAGAGCATTGGGAAGAAGAATTTTTCATCTTGTCAATGATCTTTTACTGATTTATGTATATTCTGAACAAACTATGTGGTTTGTTTTGGGTATGTTATAATGAACCGAATAAAAGTCATTAATCATCTTTTGTATTGAAACTCATAATTTTCCTTCTTCTCATCCATTTTTTATTTTCATTTCACTTATTATTTTTCTTGTTAACCTAATATTGCTCATCTTAAACAAATCTCATCACTTTCATTTAAAAAATCGTTCAACCCTCAGTTACTATTTTTATTTAAAATACCACATTGACATCACACTTATCTTCAAGGAGATACCTACTTTATACATCAGCTCAACATGCACATTCGGAAAAATGAAACAGTTTCTATAGTTACCCAAAATTAATTTTCCTTCGCGCATTTGGTATAATAATTGTAATTTTAAAGTAATGTCATACCTCCTTAAACATGTAAAGCTTACCTACCAATTTCGCTAGCCGTTTGAATCCTATATGTGACACATTATTTTCCAAATAGTAAGAACTAATGGTTTACAAATTGTAGGTTTATTTGGTTCAATTTGTACTATTATTTATAGTGTGTGTGTGTTTTTTTATTATATCATATGAGGCAGAATCACTATTGATGGAAATAACTTCTTCTTCTTCTTAGCGTGGTCCTAATTCATTGCGCTGGCTTGTGGTGGTGTCAGGATTTATTCAACTGTGAAGCTGATCCGGGGCCGGGCGTGTATCATGATCGACGCTCCTAACATGGCCCGTCGTTTTTTGAGACTGACACTTGACTGCTATTTACATGTACAGTTGCGACTCTCTGGAACCGGGACCGACGGCTTAGTCCCCTCCGAGGACGGATGCTTTCATGATTCATTTGCCCAATTCAAGTGAACCATGGAGGAGAGCGTATTCTGTATTCTTCAGTAAATAACTGGTGTTAACACTTAAGGGATTCGCAGCGATAATGTGAGAGAATTGAAAAAAATGGGAATGCATGTTTTTTAACTTATAAATCAGGGACAAGTGTGCACAATTCCATATAAGCTTTATGTAGAAAAAACCACCAAATAGTGAAAAGAATTAGTATTTGAGGAAATTTGTCCATACTGTCTCCTGCAAATAGACATACATCAGCCGGGCATCAATGGCGTCTCACTGAACACTGATTCTTGTTTATCCCCCCGTACATAATAAACAAAAATCAATAATGTTTTGTGGACAAATATTTATCATGGCGCACAATATCACGCTGAAAGTCTGTGATATTCACCGGGATCGGCTTGTTTGACCTCAATCGGATTTGATACGCACGTATAGAAATTACAGAATCGGATAGAAAGTATGCATTGTCTTTAATGCACGGATTTCAAGCCAACACTTGCAAGTTTTATCCATGGCCAGTACCAAATTAAAAATTGAATTTTGATGAGTTTTTTTCGATTTTCGGATTGGCACATCGCTGCTAATCCCCTTTTAAGTGTATAAGGTCTTTGCACTCCCGTTATGTATAAGGGGGTTCACATGGACCCACCCCCTCTGAAAACCACTTTGTTGCCGGTGGAATTATTTTACCAACACGCTCTGGTCATTGATGGGTACAATCATCAGCTACCCACCTTAACAGGAATAAAAAGGAATATGTTGTACCGATTCAAATGGCGGTCCAAAAACCGACTTTGGCAACGCGCACCCAATTCTCCCGCAAAAAAAAAATGAAAAACCATTTTTTTCCATAAAATTTGGATAGGAGAACATAAATACACTTAAATTCTGAATTAAAATATTACTCCAGTACGATTTAAGGGGCAAAACAAATTTTGAATAGCGCTACCAAAATGGCTTATGACTGCTAATTAGCATAATAACGCCATGGCTGATTGAATAGTTTTCAAACAAAACATGCGCAAGCAACTGATATTTAGGCTATAATAAATTTTTGGCAAAATAATTTCCCGTTAAGCCCTTAAAAACATAAAAATACTAAAAAGGCAAAACAATGGATTTTACAGCGGAAGCGAGCAAAGAATTAGGTTTTCTGTTCTTTTTCCCCCCAAATGGTTAAAAGGTCCACTTCTGCCAAATCGGGAAAAGCCCCCTTTAAAAAACAAATTCGTCCTGCTAAAAAGGCTATTCATCAAATCACACCCGATGTTCTGATTGAATTAAGTAATTATTGTTGAGTAGAAACAATCCTCGCCCTTTACTATATGTTTCATATAAGGCTGAGATAAGAGTAGAAATTAGATTTTATTTAGTCTTGTCAAAGATTCGTTTTAAAGAATTCGTAGGATGGGGGGGGGGGGGGACTCAGATAGGTTTACCAAGTTGGTCCTCTTTAAGCTGAAAGTACCTGGTAGTTTACCTTTCCATAGAGTAATACGTTACAAGGTCTGTACCAAGACTAATTTTATTACGTGATGCCTGAGATAAGAGAGTACATCCAAGTTAGTCCCTCACCACACAAACCGTGGTGATAGATTGTCTCCGAACTTCATTTTAAGAGACACTGCACATTTGAAAAATATGCGCCCTCAAGATTGTTTCAAAATCGATATTTTTGCATGGTTGTAAAGGCTTTATATACAAAAGCCCTCACCCGAATGATTAAGAACCAAAATCAGTTTCCTTATGGTAAACAGAACGATTTTATCATTAACGTCGCCGGCGACGGTTAATTCGGCAGAACGGCGAAAAGGCGTTTAACTCAAGACTCGCAGCCGTAGGCATGTTTCGCTATGCTATTCACACTGTTTGATCATCTTCAAACCTTTGGTGGTTTTAATAATCAGTAGTACGAGTCAAAATATTCATGTAATATACACATTTTGTTTGATTTAAGTTATGAAAACTTAAAAGTTGGCCTTCAATTACCGGGGTGTCCTTTATCGCATATCAATGTCCCTATCTGTTTTGGGGTAGTTATTTTATGTGTAATATATCTCTGTTCTTCAATGGCCTAGACTATCATTTGAGAGCAAACTTGAATAAATTTCCTTTTTTGGGAAATGTGGCCAGTCGCTTTAGTACTATGTCAAAGCTGTTCTAACCCCGGGGTCTCAAGTTTGGTTTGTGTAGGGACGTTTCCTCCGAGAGTCTCGAATACCTTGTAGGCCCATATCTATCCTATTTTGGCCTATGAAGGGACCTAGCTATACCAGATATGCAGATTTTTTGCCAATTTTTTAACACAATTTTGCCATTTCTTCCTCATTTGAATTTGGGTTGGAACGTAGGGAATCCAATGGAAAGGCCAATTCCGCAACATTTTATGAGTATGCTCGACAAGAAAAGGCATGATTTACATTTGGTTATAGGGAGCTATCCTCTCATGAACACAATACATTTTCGACTTATTAGGTTCAGGACAATGAAGACATTTTGTACTCAATATCCCCAGACCAGTCATATATTTTTTTTGCATGTTAGGTATGAAGTTCGTACCTTAAAGCCACTATCAGTCATTTTTTCCAATTCAAAAGGCCCATTTTGTCTCTAAATTTCTAGTGTTAGGTCGAATCAACAACTATATTACAGTTCTTGGTAAAAGCCGACAATTAAAATATTTTAATCCGTCTTGAAGAGCCATTTACGACTGTTTTTCTTCTAGACCTTAAAAAATCGATCCCGACTTATTGTAAACAAAGCATAAAAATTGTCATTTCGTGCTTGAAACTACGACGTGTTACCCTTAGCCACTTCCAGGGGTCTTTAATAACAACAATTTCCAATACAACAGTGCAAAAAAATGGACTTCGATGAAAAATAGGGGGGGGGCGCGATTTTGTTTACATTTTTAACAATCGCTGATTAGTACGTTTTCTGAAGAGCGATCTTTGGTGCTTGGATGGGCAGGGATGATATCAAAAGTAAGCATGTTCTGTCTTCAGGTATATATTGCCAGTTGTCCAAAGATACACTTTTGTCAACCTTCGGGCATTTATAATCTGAACAGTAAAATGGTCTGTAAGTAAGTATAAGCTGTCCTTTGAAACCTATTACACTGACCATTCTGAATAGCTTTTTTGAAATTAGAGCAGCTATTTTGAATGTTCAATTTAAAAATTTGTGTTTTTATATTGGCTTTTTATTTTTTAGTTGAAATGAAAAGGCTTTAAAATGGGTGACCTGGGAAATCGCAGTAATGGAATCACAAAGCTATATCTTTTAAAATCAATGGAGTTGGGGCTAGTTACCATCATTGCAGAGGCCACATTTATTTTTTATTTACTTTCTTTCACTTCCTGCTTAATAGATTTTCCTTGTAGTCTGTAGGCTTTTGTAGATTTCTGTTACACATTGGGCTATTTAATACATTCAACGATACAGTAAGGTAATGTAATCAGGGCATCTGATTTAACATGAGTTATTTGTCACGTACAATGGAGATGGTTAACCTAATTATTTTTTTTGGGGCCTTTTTTCAGTCCAATGATCTATCGATATTTTCCTTGGTAAGAGTAGCCTCCTCTCCATGCTAATGGAACGGCTTGGTCACATGGTTGGAAGATCGGTCTTGGGAAATACACTCTAGTGGCTTTATTTGGTAAATACATGGCGACTTTAAACATTGCCTATTGCTCTGTATAATACAATTGATCACCCCTATGATAAGATAATATTGATCAAAATCTTGACTACTTTGGACAGAAACCCATTAGCCTATATACCCCGGGATAAGTTGTACCTGCATAAAAAGAATCATCTTCAAAAGAACATATTTTCGTCCAAACATAGTGAATTGGCCGCCATGCATGTGCAAATCAGAACAACATTATCACCTCCTTTATAATTTTGGGGACTTGAATTTCTTTCAAATCCTCATCGGCTTTGACTGCACATTTTTAGACTGAGAAAAGATGGACCAATTATGTGTGCTACTTGCTATTTATCTACAAAAAAATCGGTCATTCCCCTCCAGAAAATTAAGTTGATTCAAATCTGCCTTACTGTTCATCGTTTTTTATAAGTCAACATGTTGAAGATACACTGGATCAATCAAATTTTACGAACTACCACTACTCTCATATTTATATTGGCCGACCATTGAATTATGTAGTTTTTGTGTGACTTTCTTCCGATGTAAACACGTTATCCATGATAGTTTTTACTGATAGCGTAATTTCATCATCAATTAGTGTGTGAAACATACAAAGAGTAATAACTATTTTCTTTGGAATATATCTCTAAAATACAAACACAATGTTGACAAAGGAATACATGGTTTCTTGTCATATTAACTAAATATGTATAGATGTAATTTTCAACTTTTAGGGGAAGTATGTTTCTATGATATTTGTACCTTTTTCCGTAACTTGTATTTCAGTTATACTACAGCACAGAACTACCACAATTGCTGTATAATAACATTGGGATCTAGCCATCTCAATGTAACTTGAACAATTAACCTTATTTATGACACAATTCAGATTTTTATATTCTTTGTATATAGTGCACTGGATAACGGTTTTTGTTCACCCCATAGGTTTCTTAGAGATAAGTTTCAAAATCAAATCCACTTCAACCTCACGTGATAATTCTGTTACGTACTTCTGTTTTAGTTATGAGTATGCATTCAAAATAATACACTGTAGTTTTTCACCATACAATCTCCAAACATTGACAAAATGCTAATTTCTTCTAAGATTTTCTAAACATCTAATCTAAATTTTAAAGAGAAGTGTTTATGAATCATTGTATGTGTAATTTTACATTGCTTCCTTTACCTTGAAGTAATTTTCCTCCACAATTTACTAAACTCTTTAGTCCTACAAGATTAAGAACAGGACGGTTCTATGTAATACATTCAGATAACGTTGTCACCATTTCAGATTATTGGCGAATCTGGATTTTATAACATCATACATCCAATTTTGAAGAGGGATCAAGTTATTTGCTGTTCCCCACCACATAAAATTGAAATCGATTATTGTAATGCCAATGAAACCAACAGAAACGCGTAAAATCCAGCACATGTGATGTGTAATGTTTTTATTTTCTACAATCCTGCTTTCTAAATGTCATGTACAGTTAATGCATGCTTGAAATTATATTAACGTGCAAGTGCCTATTTTTTGTGAAATCACTATTTTTTTTTATCAAAGGTTAAACTCAATTTGTATTTCATTCACGTGAATCCGATTATTTTGAAAATGTTTTTGGTGTATCAGGGTTCTTAAACCCTTTGTCTTTTTAAGTGTTCACGCATACTTCCGCATACATTTAAATCATGTATAAATAGAATACTATTAGCCTTTTTTACTTAATTAGAGATTTGGAGAATCGACCCGTGTACACAGCTGATTTTGTGACTTTCGACCTCCATCTATCTTGGTAATGAAACAGTTTGAAGACACGTCATAGAATTTTGTTTCCTGATGCTAGCCGGAAAATTTGAGATTAGACCAGAAGACATGATTGGAGCATTTAAATTTATTGACCCCGTATGACCTTATTTTCACCTAATTCTTTTTGCACGATGTTACCCGGCAGCAATAAGGACTATTTGAATCCTAACCCTATACTAACTAAGAAGAACATCAACCTTACGTACCTTTTCAACTGCATAAACTGTCAGGGCTCCTGGTCTATGTATCCTATACTCATTTTGGTTTTGATTGGGATATTTTATTGTGTTGAGGCTATTTTGATTTGCATACCATCATTTACATTCAGTGGCGTTAAATTTCATTTTTGACACGGGAGGATGGGGTGTGATGAAAATGTATGACTTTATAGTAACAAATTCATGATTTGTCCGATATTATAACTTCAGTAAAACAATAACATTGAATTTTTTTTAAAATTATAGAAATCACTTTTAGAAGTCGGTTCTCACCACTTCGTGAAATTCCTCTTATTTGTAGAGGAGAAATTTTTAATTGCCGTGATGAGATTAAGGGTAAAATTGACATACGGTGATCATGTCTTTACTAAAATTTGTGGGAACAGACCTTTTTCACATGATAGCCCTTAAAGGAAACATGTCATGATTCTGAATATTTTGGAATAATTTGGTATGAATGGAAAGGCAGCAACGCGTAGATTAACAATATAAATCAAAATAAGTTGAAAATTGTCCACATTTGTGAGTATTTTGCCCTTTTAATTTTCCGCCCAATAGCTTACTCGAAACACGAGTCCGACAAATCTACATCGCAGGCAACTGGTGACGACCAACAGTGATGACAATTATGATATTTTACGTCGTTGATTGTTTTGACCATCATATCGCAGTGTTGCCACTTGAATAATTAAATTAAAACACAACAAAATGAAACAAAAATGTTCTGTAACTGTATTTTTCTAATTTTATTATTACTTCATTAATCCCATAAATTAACAGTTGTCTGAGAAATAACACTTGAGTCAACACGATGTGCTTGGTTCATCACTTGACGTTCACGAGAGAGAGAAAAATTTGGCGCTTTTGATGGGCGAAAAAATTCGCCCGTTTCTTCGATGCCAAAAAAAAGCAAAATTAAAATGCCTCTATTTGTAATTTTACATCAAATTGATTATTTTTTCGGGAATTCGTGATGTATGTACATATATTTTATGAATGTAAGTCAAAACTGCGCTTGACGAAATATCTGACTATTCCTTTAAATTCATGTTGAGTACCGAGAACCGAATAAAAGCTTCTTGTGCACATTTCCAATCCCTTTGATTTACTTCTTATGCCCTCCAAAAGGATTAATAGACTTCACTTTATTTGGTAGGCCAAGTTCCATTATATTCAAATGGACAATGGAAAATTAATATTAGTACAAATGTACAGTTTTCATTATTCTAACTCTAACACAGCCGATTCGCACAGTAAGCGGAGGGGTGGCACAATGCTGTTCAGCCGAGATTAAAGCGCACAATTTGTTTTAATTTAAAATGAAGTTTTGTATCTTCTCATATTTCTTACAAAGAAATAAGCTACAACCCATGGGGCCCCGTCCACAAAACAGGGAATCTACGTTGCATCCACTGTCGGCCTTTGATCTGAGGGGACCAATTTTTCATGAGCAATGTGCCAACTGTTGCAAACTAAATATGAAGGTCTATTTGCTGTTGTGATTTAAAGAATTATATGTAGGCCTATTCTACTTAAAGGCTGACTCAGAGATTTCGAAATATATTTTCGGGTAGTAATTAAAATAGTCATCTAGGACTTAAGTCCCTAAGATATCACACAATACTTCATTTCCAAAGTTAGAGATGAATCGGATTTTTGTTTCCATGCAAGTAATCATTATGCCCAGTAACCACAGTGCCCATAGGGAATACGGGTATAACAAAAATTCTGTATTCGGAAAATTATAACAAGTTTGATTTCTATTTTCGATTGAGCTTAGTACTTTCACACAGTGATAGTGTATGGATAAGTGTTATGTAAAAACATTGATGTGTTTAAAACAATGCGTGCGCCTTTCATCGGGAAGGGTGGGGAAATTTCTGAGTCAGTCTTTAATAAGTGATGACAAAAGAGATAGGACAAGTGGAATATTTTCAACCCAAGATTGGTAGACTACTATCACAAAAATAAATCACTTAAAAACCTTGAATTTTGCATTTCCCAGCTGCATGCTCAATCAGCGCGAGCCAACCTTTTTGTTGTACAAAGTACTTAGGCCCTACTGAGCAAATTTTGCGATAACGGAAGAATGCCCATCATACAATGCTTGTTATAACCATCCATGCACATACCAAGTTTCTATTAAAGGTGTTCATTTTTTGTTGTTATTGGTGTGCTGCTACGAGAAATTTCACATAGCATACCAAAATATTTAAAATTCTGATTTTTGCACTGATGCAGAGGTTATTGAGTCAGGCCAACAAGGACACAGTTTTGGGAGACGATTTTCACCTCAGTAGGGTCCTGTGATCCCACACAAAAATCCTATCTTACACATAAACCGTATACTAGGCCACAAAGCATAGTATTTAATGATTGTTTTTAGCATGATCATGAAAGGTCTTGTGGTTCTTACACTTAAATGCATAAGGGGGGGTTCCTAGGTACCCATCTTTTGTTTTCGGCCGAAGTTTTTTGAACGCGGCAATATATTGGGTTTATATTTTTGTATTGTCTAACTTTAGTGTGCTTGCATTGGTGCAAAAAAATCAATCCTCGCGGTTCGCGTTTTTGTGTTAATTAGCAGGGTCCCTTGGAGCACCACGCCTACGCACTAACGGAAGTGCCCATGACAAAAATAAAAATCTTAATAATAGAGGTACTGTGATCGGTTGATTTCATAATACTAACCTAGTGACTAAAGTAAATAATCAAAAAATTCTGGTAAGTAAGTAGGCCATTTGTTGTCATAATATTTTATATACATCGTAGATAGCGGTTTACTTGTATGGAACCTATGGCAAATTATACAAGCAACCTAAAAAATATAAAATGGCACGAGACATTTTTATTAGTGCTTAATAGTTACAATATAGTTCATCCGTCACCAATTAAAGCAATCAGCAAAAGTTAGGTGAATCAGTGCCGTAGAAATGCAGAAAACGAATAGTGTCTTTTTCGCACCTTTTGACGCAAATTTTCACTAATGTTTTGCCCCTAGTTTTATACTGAACAATTTTTTTTCAGTTTTTATTTCTTAAATGTCGACTTACATGATAAGATTATTATTTTGCGTAAGGGATATAAAATGTGTAAGTTAGTTGGTCCAAATCGGGCCCAATGGTAATTCAAAACAGTTGCAAACATTTGACTGTCAATTATAGTGACAAATATCGATTTTGAGGTCGGCCGGGTTTATGTTTTTAATGAAAATGTTCTATCACTGTGAGGCATGTTATTTACAATTACAATCCAAAAATGCACATTTTCTCAACAAGTCAAACAAAATGGTTAAAAATGGCTAGAATCAAAATACGCATGACCTACTGGAAAAAACTTGTTATATTTTGGCCTTACCGTATTGTGTTCCTTTTTTAAGGCTTTCAAGAGATTATAACATTTCTTGCTTTTTAAACTGGTCAAGAAAAAATGGGCACGAGTTCCCTATGTACCCCCCCCCCCTTTCAAAGTTCACTATAAAGATTCTTTTTTATTTTTTAGCTTAGGGTTAGGGTTATTTGTAGTGTATGCCATGTCATAATGAAAAATTTGTTTCCTGTAGAATGTTAAAGGGGGTACATATGGAATCTTCCAAAAAATGCAATCAAAAAGAATTTCCGTGTAGCCCATAGACTTTTCGACTGATAACGCATAGCTCATAGGGTATTGGCATTTGGCGAATCTGAGACACACTGGTACCTTTTTTGAAGTTTTCAAGACTTCCCGTGTCAAGGTTGTAGCAGGGCGTCATGCATGATATTTTTTGCTGTTGTATGTGATTTGGTTGGACAAACCTTTGATCCTTCCTATGGACCTACCCTGCAGATCATTTATTTTTTTTATGTACCAATATATCTACTGCATGAACACAAAAAAGAAACAGAAAACCACAAAAAGAAAGTTAATTTCTTTTGTGTTCAAAAATTATCTATTAACAAGGTATACATTATCTCCACTTTATAAATTCATATTCATAAAAAATGCAGATCTTATCGAAACTGAACACAAAAACAACCTTTTGTGGGCAGTATAGATGTATATAGCAGCAATATTTCAATGGATATGTTAAACACAATGAAATGCTTACTTATTTTAACAAATGCATTTATTCTCTGTAATTTCCAGTTGTATCTCAATAATGTGACTAGTTGTAGGATATTGGGATATTTCTTCCTTCAAGAAGATGTAAGGGAAATGAGAAAGGCGAAATATGTTAAGAAGGCGTTTCAGAGAAGAAATAAGGGAGGAAACAATAAAACAGAAAATTGAGAGAAATTTCTGAGGGACACATGAAACAATGGAGAAGGCAAAGAGGACAGATAGGGGCTCACGCCAGAGATATAAAAGGGGAATGGAGAGGGAAAAATAAGGACCATGGTTTCCCACTTATCATCCATTTTAAATAAAACAGTAAGGCTTTGCCCCAATATTCACTTACACTAGATTCCAACATAGAAATTGCCCCAAACATGTAAATTATTTTTTTGCAATGATTAGTATACCTTTTGCAGTTTTAATGGACTTGAGCATTTGGTACGTGTTTTCTTATAAAATCTTTGAATGACATGATGGATGACAATACTGTAAATTTTGTACCCGAGCCGTTCCTATAGCATTATATATCATTGGCAGGTTTTTAACATGGATTTTCAGAAAACGAAAATATTCATTATTAGACTAAAGCATAAATCTCAGAAAATATTCATTTTAGAATGACGAATGAGATTAAGGATTCAAATGAAATTATCTTCGACCCTCATTAAAGAACACAATTTACCAGGGCCGTACGCCAGGGGGGGGGGGATGCGGGGGGTGCGACGCACCACCCCCCCAAAAAATACAAAGGTCAGCTTTTTGATGGTTGAAGGTCCCGCTTTGTCACTTTGAAGGTCCGTTTGGGAGGACAAGTCTGTCGACTTTGCA
>JAMKCH010036560.1:0-59183 GCA_023653785.1 Ophioderma brevispina | reverse complement strand
ACACTATGGGCAAAGGCAACAGGAAATAAAAAAATAATTTGAGGGCCTCTCTATTGTTAAAATCACACCAAAGATTCAGCAATGTGAATGAGAGGTAGAAATAAAATTAGAGGTGGACTATTCACTTCGACAGAGACCCTTAGTTGATGACTTTAATCATCTGATCCCACTTCGAAGAAAAAATAGAAAGGCGTGAAAAACAGGGTGGCCCCATCAAAAATCCAAAATGGCACCAAATTGTCAAAACATTTGATTTTTGATCTAACTCAATTATTTTGTCAATTTGCTTAAAGGAATTTATTGGTATAAATCTATCAGCCTAATAATGAAAGATCCCAAATAAGAGGTACCAGATGGTTTTCATGGTCATTGGAGTATATCCTTGCGAAAAAATCCAGATTATCAGACAAAGTCACGATGTACTGCATATCATGTGATTGCTGCCATCTTTTCCCTGTGCTAATTTACACCGCAATAACCGAAACAGAAGCCAGCGAAATATATCACGCTGGCTTAATAAGAAGGGAAAAGTAACAGGTGATAAAATTCATCATTAATCATTATATAAAATTTAAATAAAATCTTGTTTTTTTTAGGTTGTCAATCAATCTATAAATCCTTATTACTAGTATTTGCAATGGCTTTTCAAAGGACTTGGATTATGGGTATATCTATACCAGCCAAGACCAAAAGCCCAAAGAGAGATATCAGAATATAATTTGTCCCTTCTCTGGGTCAGATGTGACCCACTTGGCCACAGAGGTGATAAAGGTGCACACGAGAGACTTTGAGGCACCCAATAGTGTGTCATAATGTATTTCATAATATGATGAGCACACCCAGGCGGACTTATTACTGTTATTATGGTACAGAAATGCCTTAAAAGAGAGAAAAAAAGGTGACTTTGATTTTTGCTGATATGTCAAGTAAAACATAAGCTGAATTTCGTTTTTGCTTCCTATTACGAAATGAGAAATTTCACAATTTGGAAAACCAAAGAAACATTTTTCAGTTAATCATTTCAGAGGTCGAGGCGTTTGTGATGGAAAGATGGAATAAGTTTATTCCCCGGCAAAATCAGACAATCGAGTTTTAGGGACACCTGATAGGTGAAAGCTCTCGTGGCACCTTTTAAATTGATGCCACAGGAAAAATGGTATGTGCCAGCTCTAATCTTCAGGAAAATAAATTGAATCAACAATTTGAGGTGCCCACCGGTTAAAATTTAAAACTTTGATATGGTGGAATTCTTTTTGGAAATAGCACGGAATTCAAAAACCTCGAAAGTCCAAATCAAGCAGAAACTGTAATATCAAGCAAAGGAAAAGTTGTGATGAGATGGAAGTGCATAGAATGTTCCTTGCAGGCCAAACATGGTGTATTGCCACAAAACAAAAAGCTTATCAAGTTATGGTCAAAAATATGTTTAGGGCCAATATGGTGGCCCATTGTGGATTTTTCCCGGCCTGTGGCACCCTGTTTGTCACCACTCTTTAATTTTTTTTCTTTGAAATGGTATAGGCATCATATAGTCATAGCCTGTGTTCGAAGTGATCTGAAACTATGAACACATATGACCCTCTATAGCCCACCTCTAGTAGAATTTAATAATTATTTTAAAAAACTACTAATTACTAGTGCCTCTTCACCAACTTTAAAATGTCCGTAGAGCAACATGGTATTTTTTTTCACTTGCCGAAGGCAGTCAATATACAAAAAAGTCAATTTCAAATGTTGATTGAATTGAATTATATTATCTAGAGCTCATTGTTTTAATCAATGATGCTACAGCATGGCAGGAAAGTTGCTGGCTGTGGGTGTCCTCTGGGTGCAGGATTTGGTTGTGGGTGATCAAACTGATGATGCTGGTTCAATCTCATCTGGTACTGGTTCTGGTGATGTGTCCAAGTCACCTCCCTCTGAGGTTGATTAACAGGATCTTCACGCTGGTTGATATGCCTCATATAGGCCTCATCTACGTCGGTTCCATCCAAATTGTTGCTTCCCATTGCAACATAATCGCTGTATGCCCCAGGGCTGCGGGCGCAAACGGTCCGCGCAAAACACGCTCAGTGCAAATCAATTATAAAAAAAAAAACACAATATATAATTGACAGATAGGCCATCAACAAAAATCATGTTGAAAGAAAATAGAAAAAAAATTATATAGACATGCTGCAAGGAGTGATCAGTCCTCAGATCTCAGGGTCCATATCACATCTATAGGTAGAGGTGGGCTATAGTATATGCAGGGTCATATTGGGGTCATAGTTTCGATCACTTCGAACACAGGCTAGACCGATGACTTTAATGATGCTTATCTATTTGAAGAAAAAATTAAAAAAGTGCAAAAAACCAGGGTGCCCCAACGAAAAACCAAAGGGGCGCCAAATTGGCTAACATCATATTGTTGATATTCACTGATAAGGTTTTATTAATCACCTTCACTGATGTGGCATATCCATGTTTTGGCCTGCAGGAATCATTCTATGCAACTACCATTCTCACCACGGACTTTTCGTTTTCTCACTCTTGCAGTTTAGCTTAAAATTGGGACTGCGAGGGCGCTTCCCAAAAAGAACATCATCCTATCAAAAGTTTTAAATTTTAATGGGGGCGTCATAATCCGAATGGTTGATTCTCATTTCCTGAAGATTAGAGCAGTGTAACACTTATTAATTTTCCTGATCTTCATCATTAAAATTTGATGAAAACACTCTCATTTGCAGAGTATACAGGGGTCAACAAAATATTTCTTCTGTGAGGGTTTCAATGAGGGAATTTTTATGACATTAAAAAGCCTACAGTTTTGAAACCACCACACACCACGGACGTGAAATTCAGCAAGTGTTTATAATAATGCTCTCTTCAACTTTTTGCATGTTAAAAATCACCATGTTCAATCGGATGAATTATTTTAGGGGGGAAAGCGGGCCCTCAGAGCTCAATTTTAAAGCAAAAAATGGCATTTTCACGAAAACGAAAGGCTATGGTGAGATGAAAGTTGCATAGATTGATTCCGAACACCCCAAAAACATGGGTATTGCCACCAAAATTTAAGCAATTTGAACAAAAACTAATGAGTTATGGTCAAAAATTCAAAAAATCAAATTTTGCCAATTTGGCGGACATTTTTGGATTTTTCGAGGGGCACCCTGGTTTTCGCACTTATTTAAATTGACTTCTACACAAAACAGTGGAATCGGGTGATCAAATGACCTGGTTCGAAAGTGATCTGAAACATGACCTTATGCCAACCTCTAGTACTAGTACCAAAAATGGCTAGCTATCCTGTTCTGAAACCCCCCCCCCCAAAAAAAAAAAGACATGTGTAGACCTGAATTTTGGAGCCCAACAAATGTTAATTAAAAAAGTTCGAGATCCGAAAAATCTGTTTTCATTTTGTACACTATCATTTATAAAACAACATATACATATTTATTATTATTAGTAGAAATTAAATGGATTGAACCATGACTATGGAGATGAGCATTTCAATTTTTTCAAGATTGATGTAACAAACAAAAATTGGCATATCTAGTAAAACACTGGATGTGAGTAAATGTTATGCTGATTGATGTGAGTGTGCACTCAATTGGCAAAAATGTTACTAATGTGAAAAATTTTAGTGTGGTGTTTTATTTTTCATTTATTTTTCTGATCACTGAAGGTTAAGAGAGGCAGCAGTTGCTCTACTGACGATAATTTTGCAACTTTGAAATTTTCACTGGCATGGTTCAAAGTCATCAAAATAAATCAGCTTTCAACTTGTTGCCGCATTTTCAGTGTCGGATTTTTGTCACTGAGGGTCTCTTGCAAAAGGTGCCAAAACCATAGAAAATAATCAGAAATGCAAGATTCTACCTTGACGACCATTAATGAGTGAAAATTTTACTGGAATATTTTAGCCAAGTGGCCCCTATGAATGTTTTTTTTAACATTTTAAAACTGCTGCGTCAAGAATGATTGTGGGCATTTTTTCCCACATTGACTGCAAAATCACTATACATCCTAAAACAGTGAGCAACATGCCATTATTAGAGTGGGGTTTCTGAATTATTTTAGACTACTGATTTCTTACACAATAATGTTATGACCACGCAATATTCTTTACCTTGATAGAGGGAGCTTTTTCCCAAGATGGCTAACAAAAGAATTAGAATTCAACGAAAAAATAGTGAAAAAAAACAGCTACCACAAATAGCTTCTTGAGATTATTTGGATTTTGAAAGGATGTTGACACAGGAAACATACTGTTGACAATTAATAGATTGAATATGCACAAACAGTTTGTTCTTAAGGTGAACGAAAGATCAAATAACAGGTCGTATAAAAATGATGAAATTCTAATTTTGGCACTGGTGTTAAGCTTTCTATAAAAAAAATATTCCCATGGAAAGGGATTAAAATGAGAACTGAAAAATTATTCAGGAAACTAATCTGATGATAATTGTCATAAAGATTAGGGTTTGATTAATTTTCTATGATTTGGCAGCCATTTTTGAACAAAAGCACCCTCAACCATTCCTGAACAACACTAGTTTTTATTTTAAAGCCTTTCTAGAGATCAATTGGCCAAAAATACCCATAAAACGATTCCTATAATGGTTTTGTGGTAAAACAATATGCCTTTAATGAATTTTCAGATTTTCGGCAGCCATTTTTTGAAAAGCGCCCTATGATACTGAACATCGGCAACAAGTGGGAAAAGCGATTTCCTTGTGATGTTCTTTGATCACATGAAAGTGAAAAATCAAAGTTGGCAAAAATTATCGCAGTAGTGCTATAAGTGACATATGCTTGCCTATATCACAATTTTGGCCACCCTTGAAATTTGACTCACAGGCTAGACACAAAGTTTGGCCACCCACTGGCGAGTTTGCCATAATAGGTAAATGTTTTTCTATTGGAATGTTAACTGCGCACCATGATGAGATTGCGATTTATTCATATTGAAATACGGTTTACACCTTTGGCACTCGACCGCCCTCTTGGATACACAGTGATGAGATTTATGTAAATCAACAAATTAATCATGTTTTAAGGACAATTCAACCTCAATTAATTTTTCTTGAAGCCGTAGCCTCTCTAAGTGAACACTGAGATCCCCATCATCGTCACTTTCATCTGATCTGCACCTTTTTCGACTTGGACCTCTTCCATCAGTTGAATCATCATCATCATCACTGTGGTCTTCATCCAGAGTTGTTTTCAGTGACCTGTAATGATGACATATACATAACAAACATTACTACATGTATGAATCAATGAAGCAATTTAAAAAATACTTCAATCTAGTCTTCAGCACATTTTGAGAGCACCCCCAATTTCAAAAAATTGAGATTGTGTTGGTAATTGTCTGGGGGAAGAGGGAGGGGCCCATATATTTTCAGGGGGCCAAAGCCCCTAGCAAGTATCAGTGATGCTGTATGGGAGCGCGACATGGGGTTCTGAGCAAAAAAGAGATGGGGATTCTGAGGAGGACAGAGAGAGCCATGATAAGAAGCGATGTGTGGGGTGAAGTTGAACTGGTTAGGATGAAGACTGAGGACCGCGATGACAGATGTTGGTTTGGAAGAGGCGAGGGACTGGTTGGTGAAGCAGTGACTGAGAGGGCGAGCTGCTGGAAGGCCCCCCTAAAATAATGCTCTCAGGGCCTTCAGACACCCAAAGTCGCACTAAAGTGCGACATTACATCGCTTCGCGATACTAAAGGGGCCACACCTTAAGCTGTGGACAGGGCCCTTTTCCTAAACCACCAGTGGCGAAGGGCGAATAGGGTACGTTGGTATGGGCATGTGTTGAGGAAGAATGATGAGCATGCCTTAAGGAGGGCCTTGAGTTCAAGGTGGGAGTTCGAGGGGGGACGTCCAAAGAAGACATGGAAGAAGCAAGTGGAGAGTAGGAGGGTTGGGTTGAGTATGGAGGTGCATGAATCAGGTGAAGTGGAAGGAAGGAGTAAGGGCGGTTGCAGCGAGTGTGAGGTGAATCCGGCCACCCCTGTTTACGGGGACAAAACCAGATTAAAACTTTTACTACTAGACTGCTATTGCAATACTCCTAGACTTGGAAGTCAGGTGAAGGTATCTGTCAGTATATAATGGTGTGCATTCAGGCATCCAATTTACTGTTCTGTGAATTGGGTCCTTTTGTAGGGCAGTGGTCAGTGGTGATTTTTGTTTTAACTATTTAATGCCAGCAAATGTTACATGAGCATTGTCAATACAATGCATGTTCACATTCATGGGATGCATTTAAGGTATCTAAAATAGGCTGTCCATGTGAAATAGTTATGAAAACATACAGAGTGTGGTAAAATTTGTTATAAAAAATGAAGATAATAGCCTAGTATTGAAAGTCGATAATGAATTGACATTATAATGAGTAATGAATTCTCACTCGTCGCCAAATTTTAAAATCCCAACAAGAAACTAGAATAAAGTGTGCGGAGCCGTAGCCAACGACCTATTTATAATGCAGAACCAGGGGATGGATTCTCCCAAAATGGAATAAACAAGATTCAAGTCCAAAAAGTAACCTGGAGAGCATTTTAAACGGGGGTGGGGATCACATGAAATGTAATGGGTGTTAAGGTTGGCGCTTCCAAACCCCATGGGAGAGGACTGAAAAAAGGCGGGCTTTGGTATCAAAATTGCGCCCAAATGGGTTTTTTGGGTAAAAATTTGCAAAATTTCCCCAACAGGGTCCTGCATGAAATTTTAAGAGTTTTCTAAAAAATCTTTTGCCAAAATAGGGGTCTTTGGTGACCGTGGTAACATTTAAAAAAAATAGGGGTTTTTCGGTGAAATTCTAAAAACCATATGGGATCTTTGGTTGACCTCAAAATGGAGTACCCCTCCCCAGATTTTTTATATGTCGGATATTGGCATGAAAGTTGCATTCTGAGTTTATCGATACCGCCCACATAACTTTTTTGGGACTATAAGCCTACAAGCATAAAAAAATCAAGAATTGCAAAAATGGGATTCATGATTTTCAAAATATCATCAAGTTCACCAGTTTTGGCAATTGGAAACATATGTGTTTGTAAAACATATTTTTTATAACTTTGAAAATTGAAGCAAAACCACGCTTTTCTGTAGCCCTACCTTTTGTGAAAGTTTCTTCGGCGCATGATTTACATTTTGCACAAATTTTAGGTCAATAATGAAATCTGATGGAATAATGAAAAATGAATTATGTCACCTCATGAACCGGGCAAAAAAAGTAACAATTCATCGGTGAGATTCTGGTTCTGGTTAATCGGACACAGGCTGGAAAGGGATCGCAGGAGCTCGTGTCACCGCATTAGGTTCTCAATAATATTCAGAAGCCGATATAGGCCAACATCATAGGCCTATTGTTATGTTATAATATGTTGTTTCTTTTCAAGACAGATCATGGAGCCTTTAGCTATGCGTGCCTATTTAAACATAGTACTCACTAGTTGAGCTATAACTGTATCATGCTGAGGGTTATAGCACGTAGCCTGTGACGTGACATAGACCGAAAACTGGGATGGAGCGTGGGAGGCCAATTTTAACATTTCAAAATCTGAACATGATCAGATGCGTCTAAAAATCGTCTGACGTTTTCGTTGGTTCCACTCCATGTTTCAATATTACAGAAATTACAAGTTTTTCGAAAACCAGCAAACATCTTCAACCAATTTGGGGGCAGCGCAGCAGGTGCTGTTTTTAAATGCTATATGTATTAACAGGTTAATGACATGACAGAATCGCGATCTAGTGTTATGAACGAAGTTGTAGTCCTCTTCGGACTATGAGCCTGAGTATGAAAATTGAACTGAGGCGAAAATTTCGCTCGGCTCCTCATACAGAACTTGGACCGGAGCAAAAATGAGCGAATGATCCCAACATGAGATGATCATTAATTATTGATGAGACAATTTTCATTGAAATAGTCTATGTTTTTCAACGACTCGATATCCATGTTTGTATCCTATTCCTAGGGGCAGTAGGAAATATTTGATGACACGACATTGAAAAAATAAATGTTTGCTAAAACAACAAACGTATAGGCCTAGAGTAAGGTATTAGTTACAATGAGGGTTCATTATCAATACATGGCTTTTACCCGGGCGTTTACATGGGGTGTGATGGCCAACTGCACCTCTCGACAGCATACCGACAAGGCCTGGTGCTGAGGGGTACGGGTACAGGTCATGGACAGTGGTAGCACATACCCCGCGCACAGGTGGTCCCGTTCTGCGGAATTCAACGGTGTGTGTGATAATTCTTTCGGGCATGCAAGGGGATTGTGAAACCAAAATACACTATCAGGAAATACTGAATATTAATCATTATTATAGTATTAATTAATGATATTGTAGACCTTTATTATACCTGCGACCAAACAAACGAAAAGAAAAAACCTTACCTGTTGGTTGTTTTGGCAGGACCTATTCTTCTTCCACACTACATGAAGCCGTGCACTCATAGAAACGCCCTGCACGGGCATCTCTTAGTAAGACATGCAGCATGGATTGGCATTCACGTACCATATTGTCCTGATTTCTGATTGCAGAATCCATTCAAAGCCATGAACTGATGCATCCGCGGCATTCCATGATGTATTCTCCATCTTTCATGCTTTATGATTGAATTTTGCTCTTGACGATTACGTCTACGAAAACGGGAAAGTCACTGGGAAAGTTTTAGTTCCAGGCAGAAGTATCTTTGCATTGTGTAAATTTTTCAGCTACCGCCCATACATTGATCATTATGCCGGCCTCTATTTTCTCCATAAAATTCAGTCATTAAAATTTTGTCGGCAATTCATGGTTGCTTTCGTGTTTCCACCACTGCCGATGTAGCGGAATCATCCTGACTTCTCATGGCTACCAGATGTGGAGTTCTTGTGGGACACTGGCCGTTAAAAACAATGGAGGGCGGGTTAACGATTTTACTACTTACACGGCCTTTTAAGAGCAGTTCAGCTGGGTTTTCATGAGGTCATCGCCTGACTTGGTTCCTAGGAACGGCCAATCGCGGGAAACTTTAGCGCTGCGAATCGCCTGAGAGTTGAACAAAAATTCAAACCTCTCTGCGAAGCCTACAAAATCCATCGCGCGATAGAAATTCTTTCGGCGAGGCAAATAAAGGGCTGAAGTTACTTTGCCAGCCACGATATCGCGGACGCAAAGTGGAGTATACATCGGGGCTTCAAGCAATATTAGCACATTTTTTTGAAGAGCGCCCAATTTTTCAAAAAAATTGAGATTTTTTAAACGGTTGCATTGGTAACTGGCTAGTAAACATGTGAATGGTTAAGCGTAAAAAAGGTCTGTGTGTCACAACGAGGAATTTTTGTAATTAGAAATAATTATGATACAGGATCCCGATAATAATTCAACGGGAGCTGCTGGAAACGGCCTCCAATGTGAAATAGCCGCGGAAATAGCGCCATGTACGTGTCTACGCTCATACATTGGTTGTTTTTATTGGTTCAGGCAGGTCAAGTTAGAGGTTATCATTCTCGAGGTGCACTATTTCATCATGGGACGGACAATAAACGTAGCATTTACAGCTCTGCCGTTAAGTCCAATCTGGTTTCCCAATTCGAATCACAAAATCGCTTATTTTATGATAAAATGCGCATTTTTAGCATTCCGTTTGCCAGGTAGAGTTTCCTAGACAATGACCAACGTAACTGTTCCCAAAATATCATTTTTGAAAATTGGGGGCGCTCTTCAAAAAATGTGCTAATATTTCATGAGGAGGGCACCCGTCAATTTTCAAAGCAACAATCGTCTTTAATGCTAGACATATGCTTGTCTATACTGTGTGAATAGCTAAGCTCAACTTGAGTCCTTCATATAGAAAATCAGAACTTGTTTATAAAATTCTGGCCCGGAATTTTTGTTTACATAGGTATCCCCTATGGCACTATTATATGTACTCTAATTAAACGTTATTGAAGCAAAACAAAAAATCGGGTTCTCTTCACACTTTGCAATTGAACATTTTAGGTGACTATCTTTAGTCTATTTGACTATTTTAAATATTACACAAAAAAAATTATATTTTGAAATATCTGAGTCCGCCATTAAGATCATTCTGTGTTTCGACATCTATTGTTAATTACCAGGGCTCATTCTGTTCTTCCTGTTTTGCAACTTTTTACATGCTTGATTTTGTGATTTACTTGGACTCTGTTCATTATGTGGGTATAAAGGCATATGGAAATGGAAGTCGATGATATGTTTCCTGTAACATTTTTTGCAGATCGTAATGGGGGCAACATTGTTCATTCATTATCCAGTTATCGTGCAATAAAGGCGATGTCTAGATCAGTATAGTGTTTGCCATGCCAAGTAATTCAGTTCTGTTTTATTTTCATTGTATAACATTCAGATGATTTTGTCACCTTTATTTGGTTTAAAATGTTCTAAATCACAAAAAATGGTAGTGAAAAAGAAGAAACATTGATATTTTCTACAAACACTTTTTTGTTTTATTTCAGCATCTCAAACGTGAGTAGAAAACCCTAACGTGTTTGTTTACAGGAAATATAACATTGGACTTTCATGCATCCCATTAACCATTTCCTTTACTTCGTATAGTGATGTCCATAATCTTGGCACAGCTCTTACGGCACGGTCAAGATATTGCTGTCTTAGTGTGTGCATGTAAGTAAACACTTTCCGCATAAACGCCCAGTGCGCAGCTTTAAATGGGTTGTGAAACTGTATGTTACATATTTTTCCATGG
This sequence comes from Ophioderma brevispina, assembly GCA_023653785.1. NCBI lineage: Eukaryota > Metazoa > Echinodermata > Ophiuroidea > Amphilepidida > Ophiodermatidae > Ophioderma > Ophioderma brevispina. The sequence goes on along the minus strand of JAMKCH010036560.1, from coordinate 48,450 downwards.
GCAAATTGCAGTTATAGTTTTTACCGATTTTGCATGAAAACATATAAAATTGGGATACCACATCACGAGGGTGTAAGTATAGGTAATTAAAGGTGCAACAGTAGATTTCAACCTATAGGTGTCCCTAAAAAAATCAAAAGTATTATTTTTGCCCCGATGTAAAGGCGTTCCATCAAAAATATCCCCATCTGAAAGGATTAAGCTGAGAAAATGTTTCTTGGTTAAAAAAATGTGAAATTTTTCTAATTTTCATATAGGAGCAAAATGAAATCAGACTATGTTTTACATTTGAAATAGGAATCAAAATCACCTTTTTTCTCTCTTTTAAGGACATTTTGCTAGTCAAGGTAAGAAAGCTATTGAGCATCAAAATCTATGTGAAGTTACTATTATGATGAAATATTTGGATGCCTCAAAATCTCTCTTTGCCACCTTTTATGATGCAGTTTAATGACAAATGAATGAATTGCAAGTTTGCAAGAGGAAAATCGGGGACAAGAAGGGGGAAAGGAGAGGGAGAGAAGGAAAGGGAAAATGAAAAGGGAAGGGACCAAAAAAAAAATGGGATTCTCCCTACCCACTGATAGCGCAAGTTACACACCTTATATGTAGCCTACTCTGAAACATTTAACCAAGCAAGATATTAAGGGTTAAAATCTCAACTTTTTGTAATGAAAGTCAAGGAGAGCAATCGGAAAAGGCACCTTTAACCCCCAAGGTGCTAATTGGATGGGTTATTACCTGTATGGGAATTATGCTTGTAATGGGCGATTCAGAGAAAAAATGCCCCCACCCCTCTATAGAGGGTGCTGGAATTCCAGACTTTTTTGCAATTTTGAAAGCTGGAATTTAGAATTAGCTAATACGGTGTGGGAATTCAGCCATTTTAGGTATAGAGGGGTGAAGGGAATTCCGTGTTTACGATTTCAGAAGGAAAATCGGAAGAAGAATAAATATTTCAAAACACCTCTATACCCCAACAAATATCCTTTGGGAATTCCATGTTTTTTTACATTGGTTCGTCTAGGAATTCCTGGAATGGATGGAAGGTAGTGTCTGTAATCCTTTTCCCTGGTAATTTAAATGAAGAGGTATGTGTATGAATTCCAGATAATTCATCGAAGGATAGCCAGGAGGAATTCCAGATATTTTGTGAACCAAAATTTTGCCTGTATAGGGGGGGGGTGGTGATTTTTCTGGAATAGCACAATTTAGCCCATTCACACTGAAAACCAAAACTCGCTTGCTACTAATTTAAAACAGTACAATTGATTGTCGATTTTACTACACTAATAATTAGTTCTTCAGGCCTACTTATTTATCTAATTGGTAAGTAGCAAGATGAAACAAGTTTTGCTGAAACTAGTCAGTTAATAAGGAAATTTGTTAGGAGGTTCTACAAATGTCCTATAGTATTAGAGGGGCTTTACTAGTTATATAAACTAGTAAAAATGATGCGATTTTTACTACTTTTGTTAAGAGGGCAGTTTTCTACTACTTCACTGAATAGTAGGGCAATTAGGGAATTTTGGTAGGGAGTGTTGTACTAGTTTGCACATACGCTCTGAAAGGTGGGTACTAAAATTTATGCTCTTGGCAGTTACCTGGTTGCTATCAGGTGACATTCAAAAATGTTATTGTGATGTATAGAGAGAACATGGCAATTATGGATTCTGGAACTTAAGTCAACATTGACGGCCATGATGAATCCCAGGGTGATACGTGCCACCAGTCTACTAAGTCTGGCTACATGCCTGTTCACAACCCCGGGAATAGAAACACAATGGGGGAGGACCGTTATGAGACAGGTATAGCAAGGGGTATACATGACAAGCCTATACACTACACCCAACAGTCCCGGGCCAACAGTGTGGAATCACAGACCCTAGGGTTTTTGATGGAACTGGTACTTTAAGGCTGTTACCCATGCAGAATCGGCCTATACCAGCATGTTCATAAGTGTACAATCTTTGCTTTCCATAAGGCATGTACGGTAAGCTTAAAAGACTAATGACGTGCGAATCATACACACTGTGACTATACACTACCCACATGAGCGTACACGCACGGCAATTGTGACTCAAGTTCCAGGCTCCATCGTCAATGACGCGGTCATTGCTCTATAATCACATTGAAAACATGTTAAATGGACAACATACTTGCAACCATGTAAAATGCAATATATTAGTCTTATTTATTGCACCCTTTAAGAAATTTTTTCAGAGCTCTTGTTAAGACGGCTGACGTGCTTCAATACACGGGCAAAGGGCACGACAGTGGCGGGGGGGAGGAAAGGTGGACGTCACAAAAACTAGTAGACTCAAAGTAGCGAATACACGGTTCGGACGTAATATTCGTAGACCAAAATAGTGGTTCAATTGGTTTTTAGAAACGTCCGGAACTAGTTTTGCGATTTTAATTAGTAAGATAACTTCAAACTGAGTAGTAGGCTCGTTCTAATAGTCTTTTAAATTTACGCGCCTTCTATGAGTCACTAGCCCGCGTACAAAATTCTAGTTCATTCAAACACAATCTAGTAGTTGACTGAACAACGTGTCTACTAATTGATAATTAGTAACGATCCTAAATACAGTTTGGTTCTCTGTGCGGGTATAAGAAAAACCTAATGCATGTCTTGATTGGTTCTTGTCGAGGCTGTCATTGTGTAATTACATGCAATGAGCCAATCAGCGATATTGTAAGAGAGGTGCAAGTATACTGGGGTTAACCTGTGTAAGAACAATATCCTGGAAATGAAAATAAATCAATTTTGATAAGTTTACTGCACTTCAAAATTAAATAAAAGTAATCTTCCCCGGAGAACTCTGTAGGGTATATATAGAACTGACCTACCTAATTTCTCTTCAGTTCACGGACTGATTATACTACAAAGCCTGGAGCCATCCTTGAAGCCATCAAATAACATTTTGCTACCATTTCTCTATCAGTGTCAAAACTTGTTTCCGGGCCTCTTGATCCTTTGGGAGTATACCCATAGGGTTCTAAGAAGTGTGTTGTCAAAAAAGCCAATGTGGAGATTTTCCAACAAAATGTACATAAAATGCTATGTAAAGTAATATGTCGATTTTAAAGGATTGTTACACGTTGACGTGTGATAGATGTTAGCAGGCCGGTGTCTAAAGTTCCACAACTTATCTGCAAGGCAGCTTGGGCTTGATCCTGTGTTATGACAATTGTCTTCAAATTCTAATCCACTCAGCCAAACTCACCCTTAACTCCCTGAGTGAGGCTAGGTTTTAGAAAGGCCCCTACGCCCAAAACATGCAATGACGTCATAGTCTGAGCTCACATGTGGCCGAAATAGGGGTGGGACCATTGACACCCTCGTTCAGGCTGCATCCTCTTCGTTCATAGGGACTTGGTGGTGCCGGGGGGCCCACTTTTGGTTCGAATCCCACCGCAGATGTCCAATCTTCTTACCCTCTATCCCTTTACCCCATCCCGTGAAGTGTAGATAACGGCTCGAGGGGAGTATGGCGCTGCTCATAGTTTAGTCTGGCAAGACAAAGGCAGCATGAGCCATAAGTGCGTATAAATTACCGAATGGTTGGCCCGGGGTAGAGGCAGTCGACAGCCGACCGCAGACACAGCGCCAGAGAAGACACATCGGCTAACAAGGGTTGCTCTCCAGTGGTGAGCAATGGCCATGTTAAAATATATTATTTAACTAATGAAATGCATTTTTCAACTGTAGAGGTCAAAGGTCATTGTTACTGGGGGAAAATATTTTGTGTTTAAAATTTAAAAAAATGTTGTTTCAATCATTCTTACACCTTGCATACTTGGCACAATTTTGCATAAAGAATACAAGTTGGTGGCTCCCCGAGCGAGCAAATGTAGGCAGGTATGTATGTGTCCGGGATTTACGTTTTGCAATTTCAATAGAGTAGCCTCTTTCTGAAGTATCACTTCAAGCCAAACGTAGGTAACAATGATTAATGCAGAGATGGAGGAAGGGGTGAGGATGTTGAGGTTTTAAAGGCTATATAGTAAAATGGCGTATTTTCTTTCGTTTCTCCATCAAAAGTATACTTCAATGGAACCGACTGGTAAGAGTTAATGGTCAATGGTAGAGGAAGAGATGACCTGAAAGAAAGTTGAGGGGTTTTGTGTTTAAAGATCACATTGGACCGGGGTAAATTTTGGTCAAAATTTGGGTTATTTATTTCATTAAAATGTGATGGGGTCAGAGGCATTTATGATTTGCCTACATGGGGCCAGGACTCCTGAGTGAGAAATAGTTTTTTAAAAAGGGAATTTTGTGAACCACAGCCTCGTTCCCCCGATCTTAAACGAAAAAAATAGAGATTTGTTTTATATCATCTGAATCCATTGGCCTAAGGATAGTTTGTGGGATGTCTTAAGGCATATTTGATCGACTCTTGAAGAATTCATAATTTGTGTTTTTTCTGAAATAGACCAGAAATGACCAAACCAAGAGGTGGCCTATGGGTCACTGTGATACAAACTTTTGAACTCATAACATAAAATGCTCACTCAGATTCATTTGAATATCTCAAAGATAAATGAACTCATAAACAAAATGAAAGGTGCTAGAATAACAAAATGCAATCTTTAACTTGAAATTGCAAACCAGTGCCTGCTGAATATTAAAGCTGGAGACCTCAAGGTCAAAAAAGTTACAGGAATGTAATGTCATTTTGCACCGTTATTGCTCCCTCTCACCAAAAAGGAAAAGATTTAAAAAAAATTCTGTTAAGCAAGCAAGCATTTGACACCACCTTAAAATGGGTCAAAATGGTTCTGAGACCCATTTTGCCATAAGATTTAAGAATTCTTTGTCACTGTGGACATTTGTGTAATTCTGTTCTATACTCGTGTTTCAAAATGGGCCCAATTTGTCAGAATAGTGATGGCCACTGCATGATCTCCCAATTTTCCGAGTATCACTGAATGTCCCATTTATGGCTTTTCATCAAAAGACCCTTTTTGGGTATATCAAACTCTGGCCAAAAACTCATTAGTTTGAATTTACTGTCTCAGTACACACTATACACTTTCAAAGTTGAGTGCTCCAAGTGTAATTATTTTCTAAAAGTGTCTTGCACCAAAGCTAGAAGCATCAATTGGAGATTAATGTCTCTGTCTTTGCTTCAAATTAAAACTGATCTGTTGCCCTCTTTATATAAATGTCAGGTGCAGTTGATGTGCAAGAAACACACCTACGCACTATCCTCATTAATTAGTGACAATGGAAGCAACATTAAAACAAGAACAATTTTCATTCTGGACATTATTAGTGCTTTCATCAGTTTTGTTTTATGCCAGATTATCTCAGAGGTAAAAATGACATCAAATCTACTTGAATGCAAGGTGAACTCTTCAAGGACATCGCAACCGTACTCTGTAAGTTCTCAAGAAAGTACTGTGCTTCAACCAAATAACAACAAACCAAACAAATCCAGGGAAACTAGTTCTGTACCTCTGTACTCAACAACAGCAGCAACAAACACTGCCCAATATAATAATCATGTCTGTTTTTAAAAACAAGAATATTATAGCACGATGCATAGGGGAGGCAAGCATCCGTTAATAGTCGCATCTTGCAAGTTGTGGCTTCTTGATGAAGACCAAGGGGGCCAATGGAAATATAACTATAGGAATGAAGGAATAGCAAGTTCTAGACATCTTTCCATGGACAAGGTAACTGGACATATTGTATGTTGCAACAGAGTAAACCACGACAAGAACTTCTCGTGAGAATTTGCAGTGTAGTTGTGTAGATGGGAGAGTGATTCCCAAGATATGGAAGAGCAAGAGTGGAGGTGGTTGTTAGGAATCAATATAAACAGACCTACTTTGAGGAGATTGAGGAGATGTACTTATGAGGCTAAAGTGAAAGAAGACGTGTACCTATTCATACCAAGCTACTTCAAGTTTGTGGGCCATGGATGATGATGAAGGGTGGTGAATATTTTTACCCTCCAGGTTTTTAAAAGTATGTATCTTTTTTGTGGCACCTTTTTTTGGCTGTGTGTGCAGAGGGCATATAGGGATTTGTGTCTGTGTCTGTTTGTGTGTAAGTATGGTGTGTGTCTGTCTGTGTGTAGGTCTGACGGTAAAAATGTGACCAAAGAATAACCAATGCTAATAATTGCCGCAGTTTCAACATAATTATGTACTTACATATGTTGTGACCTCATATACCTTGGTCCCCATAATCCAAAATGCCTATTGACAGACGATACCTCGTTCGGGTTCTTTTTTTTTGTTTTTTTTTTTTTCTTTTTTTTTTTTTTTTTTTTTTTTTGTTATTTTTTTTTACTTTTTAGGTTAAAAACACTGTATTTTTCTGTTTTGTGGGCTTCCAGATACAGCTGGAGGGGCCAAACATGGGCATGGTCAGATTTGATTTGGTTGGGGGGAGGACTGTAAACAAATGGACCTGGCATGATGGCTAATTTAATGCAAATTGTGAGATTTTATGTCTCGTCAAAGGATTTGTATAGACATTATTATTGCATGTTATTTAGCATGATCAGGTTTTATTTTTATTTCAATTTTATTTATACAAAACACAAATCAACCCAGTCTGCACCTCTGCACTTCCAACACCTGTTGATGCATCGTTCTATTCAGCATCCTTGAGAAAAGCTTATTCACAAAATTGAGTTGATTCCGACTTTCCGGTTTTGTGTTGTATGAGCAATTGCTGTTTCCATCAGTCAATAGGCTATTGTCTGTATATTTATGTCCGAACCGTAAAATACAAATTGCAACATTTGCGTGTGTAAGATTAGGTACACATGGATTACTTAAGGCTAACGGTTCAGTGATGTAAAAATCTCAACTTCTTGAGGTAAGTCGGGGGGGGACGAGGTGCGGGATCACGGACTGCCCCTTTACGTCAAAGGCTATCGAAATAATGGAAAATTAATTTTCAAAGCTTAATTAAGCATTATTCACACCCATGGTCAGTTGTTTTTCAAAAGTATTCAAAAATTTATTGTAAGGTTAATTATATTCACTGATTAGGAAAACAAGTGTTCGCAGTTTCCAGAACGTCTCTGGCCAGAAAAGTGGGCTGTCTGTTTTCAGAAATCAAGATTGGCCACATACCAAAGGAAATGTAGGGACAAAGTTCTCCAATAAACTTTGTAATTTGAAGTTTACCTAACTAACTGGGATATATTACTCTTCTGGGTTGTAATAAAAAATACCCCTGTGTCACTTTCAAAAATAGTGTGTAGACACCACATGTAGCCTACACCATTCACATGGGAGGAAGGACATTGTTAGTAAAAAGACAAACAGTGGTTTTGCATAAATTCTCAATTGCAATAATGTAGACCTGAAGCCGTTCAATGTGAAAATGAAGGATCTCTGTTAAAGTGCCTAGAGTTAATGCTATAGAGAAGATGATGCAATCTTAAGGAAAAGGGACCGTACTAGCTATAATGTATTGGGGGTCAATTTGTAATTCAGAAGTTGTTCTAAAAATTGGCATAGAGGCAACAATCTTATTCTAAATTTACAGTGAGGGTCGTAATTCCGAAGGGTCATTATTTTGAAGGGCCGTCATTCTGAAAAGAGCTTGCAGACAGTTCATTATTCTAAGAGTCATTAATCAAAAAACACAGTTAAAGTCGTTAATCTGAAATAACCAAAGAAAGGTTGTTATGTTTTTTATGTGTCGTTATAGCCAGGAGGCGGACATCAGGGAGTTCAACAAATATGCATGGCAAAGGCATGGCAACAACGTGCGTAATCAATGCGCGCTGCACGAATAGTGTAACACGATGTGCAGTGGAATTGAAGACGCAATTTGCGCAGTTTGTTTCACCAACAATACGGGGATTCCCTGAGCTTCCCTTTTGTTTTCACCGCGATGTTTGTTTGTGAAGTCAGTCTGCTCTAACGGCCATCCCAAATGATCAAAAGTGTCATCATTCCAAGGGGTTTTTATTCCAAAATGAACATACGGTTAAGTTTAAGTTTTTTTTTTTTTTTTTAGAGTTAATAGTTAGGGCAGGGTTAGGGTGAAGGGTTAGAATTTAGAATAATGAACACCATTGTTATTTTGGAATAACAATTATCCTAAATAACATCCTTAACCGTTCATTCAGAATTAGTTGATCCCGTATTCACCATTATGGAAAGAAAAAACCTTAATGTCTAATTGCTTTCAAATAATGACAATCTCGTATTATAAACAACCCTTACTTTTTTGTAATAACAAACCTTGAGATGGGCTATTCAGAAAAATATTGATTCTTTGGAATAACAACCCTGAAAATTAATGTGCACATTGGGTAAGGACAGATGACATGTATATGGTAGTAGGGGACTTGTGTTTCCTACTACTGACATACCAAGTTTCATGAAAAAAAATGTTTACTAAGTTGATTTTCTTTCCTTCCACTGCAGGTCCAAACGGTGAAATTATATATTCATTTGTAGATGACAGTAACGAAGATGGATTATTTGCTATAGAAAAGATGACAGGCCTTGTTTCAACAGCAGGTGACCTAGACTGGAACCTACAAAACAAATATGTCTTGGTTGTACAAGCTTCGGACCAGGGATCTCCGCCTCTTTCAGATACAACCCAAATCTATATTACAATATTAAAAAGCGACATCACTGTAAAACCACTGAAAGGTGATATAATTTTCACAGGGGGCGCTGCTCTTTTTATAAGTGATCCTACAAAAGATGACGATCTTACGGACGTAACAACTGTTGCTATGACAACAATTAATCCAACAACAATCGAAGCAGTTACTACATCTAGTATAGGTTCACAGCTACCCCCAAATTTACACTATCCTGTTTTCACACCAAGTTCTCACACTTGGACGATAGCCGAGGATGCAGCAATTGGGTCTTTAGTGGCCGTTGTTACTGCATTAGATGAGGATGATGGCATTAGTGGACAAGTGAAGTATTCTTTGGAACCGGAAGATATCTTGGAATTCACAATTGATGAGCAATCAGGTACGATGTATAGCTAGTAGTAAAGCAGAGCAGGGGTGCATTTTAAGATGGGTGACCTCTATTATGGTCCAACTTTTTGTGATATTTTCTTCCTCACATGGAAGCTTCTCACTAAAAACATCTGCTTACTAATTTGGAGTTTAATTGGACCTGTTTTTTGCATAGTAGTTCCAAGTAAAAGTGTACCAAATTGGCCCACTGTGTATATACAGTAGTGCAGTCAACCAAATTTGGGGCGTTTTTGTTCATAACTTTGAAAGGAAACATTTCCTGGGCCTTAATTTCACTGTGTAGTAATAAGAAAAATACATGAACTTTCTTCTGATACCAAATCTCAATTTTGATGGCATAAAGTGGGGGACGAGGTTGTTAATCAGGTCACACCGTAAAAGATGGAAATAGAGAGGTATATTCCTGATCAATTCTGCAAATACTTTATATGTAGCTACAGAGTGAAAATAAGCAGTGTGTGTGGTGGAATTAACACATACTACCTTTTAAAAAAAGCATCTCTTTCAGAATATTAATAAGATATTCTAAAAAATTAAGGTTCACTTTTGTCATCTTGCTCTCTATATGAAACCCTCACTGAAAGTTGTTCTAAAAAAGGTTCTGAGTAAGGAACCATTTCAGGTTTTACAGAACCCTCTCAGCTTAGCATAGAACCATCTTGGAAATGTTTAGAAGCCTTTCATCCAAGATCCTTCTAACAATGAGGGTTCAAAAAGCTTCTATACTTTCTGAAAGGGGTCTGAAAAATTGAAAATGGTTCTTTAAAGAAACAAAAGGGTTCCTTAGAACTGTAATTTCTGTCCGTTTATGGACAGAAAATACAAAATTGTGAATTTTTTACCGATACGATAAAATGTTCACGTAATATGATATAAAAATGTAAACTTTTCAGGTAAGTTGGAAGGATGAGATTGTGGATCATGAAATTCCCCCTTAACATTATGGTTGTACAAACTTAAAAATGCTCCTGGGCATAGGAAAAATTCAAGACAGGTTGAGTCACACCTTAAAGCCACTATCAGTCATTTTTTGCCAAACTCAAAATGCCCATTTTGTGTCTAAATTGCTAGTGTAGGTCATATCAACACCTAATATTACTCTTTGTGAAAAAAGACTAATAAAGCATTTTAAAGCGATCTTGAAGATGCCATTTACAACGATTTTGTTTACTTAAGAAGTCGGATCCCGATTTTTATTAGTAAAGGAATGCATAAAAATTGCAAATACAAATACAGCGTGTTAAGCTAGCCACTTCCAGATGCCTTTACTACAACCATTTCCAATACAACAGTGCAAAAAAATGGACTTTGATGAAAAATAGGGGGTGCGATTTGTTTACAGTTTGAAGAAATCGCTGATAGTGGCTTTAAGAGGATACAAGTATTCAAGTATTCAATTTAATCAACATATCATATCGTACGTTACAGAAATGTATAATACAGTATATTATATAATAATACATAATACATGAGGAATCAGTTATAAACTGTACTAAGACGAACAGGTGCGGAATATGATATGCTAGGACCAGTAATGGACAACCCGATAGGGCTTATAGTTATTACTGGCCCTGTGATCCATAAAGTAAAATTATATTCAATGGCTTACTGTATTTTGCGAAACGGTGTCTTAAGGTGGTGTACACCATGAATGTATATAATTTTTTTTTGTAGTGACCATTTAAGATAGTGTTTTTAATAGTGTTGATAACTGAAAATAAACGTTGCATCTGTCACTAACATTGTGACTTGTGTCATTTGTGATTTTTCAAATGTAATCATATAGCTAATTTGTTAATGCAAAATTATTTTTTATTATTTCTGGCTCATATAGTAGGCGTTGGCAAGAAATGATTATCTGCAGGATTAGAATCCACTAACGTTTATAGTTTGGGTGCAATGAGCCCGTTTCGCATTTTTGTATTTTGCGAAACGGTGTCTTAAGGTGGTGTACACCATGAATGTATATAATTTTTTTTTGTAGTGACCATTTAAGATAGTGTTTTTAATAGTGTTGATAACTGAAAATAAACGTTGCATCTGTCACTAACATTGTGACTTGTGTCATTTGTGATTTTTCAAATGTAATCATATAGCTAATTTGTTAATGCAAAATTATTTTTTATTATTTCTGGCTCATATAGTAGGCGTTGGCAAGAAATGATTATCTACAGGATTAGACTGCACTAACGTTTATAGTTTGGGTGCAATGAGCCCGTTTCGCATTTTTGTATTTTGCGAAACGGTGTCTTAAGGTGGTGTACACCATGAATGTATATAATTTTTTTTTGTAGTGACCATTTAAGATAGTGTTTTTAATAGTGTTGATAACTGAAAATAAACGTTGCATCTGTCACTAACATTGTGACTTGTGTCATTTGTGATTTTTCAAATGTAATCATATAGCTAATTTGTTAATGCAAAATTATTTTTTATTATTTCTGGCTCATATAGTAGGCGTTGGCAAGAAATGATTATCTACAGGATTAGACTGCACTAACGTTTATAGTTTGGGTGCAATGAGCCCGTTTCGCATTTTTGTATTTTGCGAAACGGTGTCTTAAGGTGGTGTACACCATGAATGTATATAATTTTTTTTTGTAGTGACCATTTAAGATAGTGTTTTTAATAGTGTTGATAACTGAAAATAAACGTTGCATCTGTCACTAACATTGTGACTTGTGTCATTTGTGATTTTTCAAATGTAATCATATAGCTAATTTGTTAATGCAAAATTATTTTTTATTATTTCTGGCTCATATAGTAGGCGTTGGCAAGAAATGATTATCTGCAGGATTAGAATCCACTAACGTTTATAGTTTGGGTGCCATGAGCCCGTTTCGCATTTTTGTATTTTGCGAAACGGGCGTATAATTTTTCACAGGAATTAAGTTTGCACTATCTTTCTTTGTCATATTATAGAAGATGAGAAAACGCATTCCTGTGGTAAATGGCAAGGTTCACATCCCTATATTTTGGTTGCAGTGAGCCCTAAAGTGATTTTTCAAATGTAATCATATAGCTAATTTGTTAATGCAAACTTATTTTTTTATTATTTCTGGCTCATATAGTAGGCGTTGGCAAGAAATGATTATCTGCAGGATTAGAATCCACTAACGTTTATAGTTTGGGTGCAATGAGCCCGTTTCGCATTTTTGTATTTTGCGAAACGGGCGTATAATTTTTCACAGAAATTAAGTTTGCACTATCTTTCTTTGTCATATTATAGAAGATGAGAAAACGCATTCCTGTGGTAAATGGCAAGGTTCACATCCCTATATAGTCATGCAGAATGGTGCAAGATATCAAACCTATTGTGCATTTTGGGTGATAAGTACCAAATTTGGCACAGATGTAGCTCTTGATATGCTGAATAAATCTGGTCTAGGGCCAAATTAATTTCCTTCCAAGATGGCGGCCAAATTCAAAATGGCCGCCACTGTTAAAATGTCATGTTTTTACATGCTTTCTATGTTTATTATATGATCCAATTACTCAATTTGACTGTGTTTCATGTCATTTTAGAACAGAAATACCCTGATTGACACTCCACTGGTAATTCCATTGTTTACATTAGCAATATTGATCCAAATGGCAGAAAATCCAAAATGGCGGCCAATTTGAAGCATATCATTTGATTATCAAGAAATGAATGTTTTTTTCTTGATCTTGTAATGATTCCCTAAGGTTGTTATTGAACAATGTGCATTAAAGATAGAATTCACATCACCTTAAGAATACAACCAAATAAGACTTGAATCCAAAATGGCGGCGAAAATCCAAAACATGTGCGCCTGGCAAATGGCAACCTCCGTATTACTAGCACGGCGCTCTAACCAACTGAGCTATCAAGACTGGGTTGGTAGAGGAGTGATCACATCATTATTATCATTCTTTTATAACTATATTGACCCGAATCCATGCTTACATAACATGTCAATACTTTACTTACAAAGAGTTATCTACTATTGAAAAGAAATGCCACCTGGCTTTCCCATATTGGCATAAATTGAAAGAGGTCAAAAAAGTTGCCCACCATTATGTTAACTAGTGGGAGGCCCGCGCTTCGCGCGGTCTCCCGCTTGCTGAGTAAACGGGAGCGATCACTGAAATAGGACCGGTCACTGAAACAGAAGCGATCACTGATGAAGAGGTGACACAGTGGCTACACCACCGACAATGTTGGTGTGTCCTTGGTGTAAGATATTCATGAGTTAGACTAGAGTAAAGACTCTTTTACGGAATAAAGCTGTACAATATTCCTTGCAATCCTTTGATCCTCTTATAGAAGATTTCATGCTAGGCTAATTCCATGTTGTTTTACATGAAGAATGAACCACAATTTTGGCATATTGATCGCCTGTTCTAGCTTGACCCCTCTAGTATATCGTTCATTTTTGGCTATTGTGTATTGCCTGCCAATGAGGACGACTTTGTTTGGTACTTCTTGGAAACCTATTTGCCAAACCTTATGAAGTAGGCCTACCTCACGCAGAATTTCTGACCAAATCATGCACATTTTTGTGTTTTGTGAAAAAACCCAAGCAAAAAACATACTTTCTATTGATTTCGTGTACAAAACTTTAAAGGCTGACTCAGAGATTTCCTGAGGAGGGCGCCCTCAATTTCCAAAAAAAACGTGTTTTTTGCATGTACATAGTGCTTGTCCATATACTAATCAATGTGTAAAATTGCTAAGCTTAAATCAAATTCCTTCATATAGAAAATCACAACTTTGTTATAAAATTCCGGATCCGGAATTTTTGTTATAGCCTACACAGTATCCTATGGGACGTAATACTACACATAAATGTTTACCGCATCAAAACGAAAGATCCGATTCATCTCAAATTTCGGAATTGTGCATTTTAGGTTACTATCTTTAGTTCTAGGTGACTTTTTTCATTATTACACAAAAAAATAATATTTCGAAATCTCTGAGTCCGACTTTAAGCTCATGGAGTCTTCCCTTGCCGGCCGACATCCGAATAAATTTTAATTTGGTAGAGGTTATTATTTTGACAAGTTGCACACCTTAAGACTATAGGGTCAAGAAAATTGATTGACACGAGGGGCATGAGATGCACCATATTGCTGGTAATAACTAATATACGGGGGGGACACTTCCATCTTGAAGGTGACGGGTATGTAAGGCTGTTAACTATTTGGACGCTGGGCAATTCTGTATAAGTTGTAACGCATAAGTCAGTAGTGGCATTTGAGATGGCTTTCCTAATATTTGTAGGTCATTTGGGATGCCATCTAAAAACGAACAACAAAGGCCATGTCTTCTTTGGACTCATTTAAATGCATTTTCACGCCTCATGAAAATAAATAATTTGGAAATGTTTATAACAAGAAAAGACAAAAAATTTACCAAAATTCATCTTAAGTGAGTATACTCGCCTGCCGCACGCAAAGAGTTAAGACCCCAATTTTCAGTACCGCTGTCACCCAAAGACCCCTTGTATTTGGAAAATTTTCACCCAAACACCTCTATTTTTGGTGAATATTTGCAAAATTTTCTAAAAAAACCCGCATGTTTTGGAAGATTTTGCATACAAATTTGTCACCCGAAAAAACCTATTTTGGGGTATTTTGGTTGTCTCTCACCCAAATACCCCTATTTGTTTGAGTCCTCTGTCACCGAATGCCCCCGGGTTTGGAAGCGCCAAAAATTATACGCCTGTTTAGCAAAATACAAAAATGCGAAACGGGCTCATTGCATCCAAACTATAGACGTCAGTGGAGTCTAACCCTGCAGATAATCATTTCTTGCCAACGCCTACTATATGAGCCCGAAATAATAAAAAAAATAAGTTTGCATTGACAAATTAGCTATATGATTACATTTGAAAAATCACTTTAGGGCTCACTGCACCCAAAGTATAAGGATGCGAACCTTGCCATTTACCACAGGAATGCGTTTTCTCATCTTCTATAATATGACAAAGAAAGATAGTGCAAACTTAATTCCTGTGAAAAATTATACGCCCGTTTCGCAAAATACAAAAATGCGAAACGGGCTCATTGCACCCAAACTATAAATGTCAGTGGACTCTAATCCTGCAGATAATCATTGCTTGCCAACGCCTACTACATGAGCCAGAAATAATAAAAAAATAAGTTTGCATTGACAGATTAGCTTTATGATTACATTTTAAAAATCACTTTAGGGCTCACTGCACCCAAAGTATAGGGCTGTGAACCTTGCCATTTACCACAGGAATGCGTTTTCTCATGTTCTATAATATGACAAAGAGAGATAGTGCAAACTTAATTCCTGTGAAAAATTATACGCCCGTTTCGCAAAATACAAAAATGCGAAATGGGCTCATTGCACCCAAACTATAAACGTTAGTGGATTCTAATCCTGCAGATAATCATTTCTTGCCAACGCCTACTATATGAGCCAGAAATAATAAAAAAATAATTTTGCATTAACAAATTAGCTATATGATTACATTTGAAAAAATCACTTTAGGGCTCGCTGCACCCAAAGTATAGGGCTGTGAACCTTGCCATTTACCACAGGAATGCATTTTCTCATGTTCTATAATATGACAAAGAAAGATAGTCCAAAGTTAATTCCTGTGAAAAATTATACGCCCGTTTCGCAAAATACAAAAATGCGAAACGGGCTCCTTGCACCCAAACTATAGACGACAGTGCAGTTCTAATCCTGTGGATAATCATTTCTTGCCACCGCCAACTATGTGAGAGGAAATAATAAAACAAATAAATTTGCATTAACAAAATAGCTATAGGTTTGCATTTGAAAAAATCAAAATGACACAAGTCACAATGTTAGTGACAAATGCACCGTTATTTCAGTATCACACACATTAAAAATTACACTCTTAAATGGTTCACTACAAAAAAGTTATACATTTTGTGGTGTACACACCTTCTTAACACTTACTGTGCTCAAGTGATCGAGATCGCGATCAATACCTGTGGCAGGTATGATAAAATGGCTGCCTTGGGTGCTTAGAGGTGTTAAGACACCGTTTCGCAAAATACTAAAATGCGAAACGGTTTCGTTCGTTTCGCAAAATACAGTAAGCATATTTCATAAATAATTACAAAATTAACAATAATGACACAAGTAAAGGATGATGTAAAAATATTACATAGGTAGATAACTTAAAAAAAACAAACAATTATCTCATAACAAAACACTTAAACAAAAAAGGATACAGAATTGGGACAAGAAAGAAAGGAATTTTAAACATATCTTGCTGAGGTATGTAATACATTGCATAATGAGGAAGCAGAGGTTGAAGAGGGTGGTAGCGGTTGAAAGAACGACAGTAAGAAGAAGAGAAAAAAATGAGATGAAGAATGAAGTGAGGAGAGAAATACGGACACGGGAGTAATTAATAAGAATTGTACTGGTTGATGAAATTGAAATGTTTCAGTTGAGCTTGAAAGTATTTTGTTTTGTAATGTGGGGATGGATTCTGGGAGATCTTCCAAAGTTTGCGCCCGTAGTGAGATGATAAAGTCTTTCAGAGGATGATTTTGGGAGGGAAGATGAAGTTTGTCAGCGGTCCTGGTGTTTGTTATGCTGTGATTTGTCTGTTGTGGTAAAAGTAATTGCTGTGTGAAAGTTCGGAGGTAAATAATTGTTGTGATAGCCCAAAAATGAAGAGCGCTGTTTGAAGTGGTTGAGGTGCTTAATTTAAGTGTTTTCAGTGAGTGAAATAATGGCAAAGTGTGAGTTCTAGGGGTGAGTTGGTGATAGTGCGAATGGCCCATTTCTGTGTGATGTTTAGTTTGGTGATGCCTGAATGAAGTGGAGGGCCCAAATTGATGTTACAGTAGCTAAGGTTGGAGGGAGAAATGAGTGTGTTGTAAAGTGATTTTAAGGTGTTAGTCTGGAAGGTGGTGTTTTTACTTCTGTAGATTGTACAATTCGTGAGATGAGACAACGTTGGTAGGACAGAGTGAGGTGTTTGTTCCATGTAAGTTTGTCGTCAAGGGTAATTCCAAGGAATTTGGTGAATGTACCTGGGAAGATTGTCTGGTTATCTATGTGAATGTTGATTGTGATGGTATTGGTGTAAGAAAAGCAATGTCGTTAGTTATTGAACCATTGAGAGAAGTTTGTTAGCCCGAAAACAGTCAGTGATTTTTGCGAGTTCATGATTCATGTTGTTGAAACGTGTATTAATCGTATTAATATTAGAGTGGAGAGAAAATGTGTGTGCATCTGCAAAATAGATTAGTTTTAGTGTGTTAGAGATTTTGGTGATGTGCATCATGTAAATGAGAAAAAGTAGGGGTCCAGGAGGATTGAGCCTTGAGGACGCCAAACTGTGAAAGGTTTGATGATGATGCGAGGGAGTGTACGTAGACTGAGTGTGAACGGTTAGTTAGGTACTCCTGAACCACTCCACAAGGCTACTCCACGGACACCGTAATGATTAAAGCTGTGAAGAAGAATGTTGGTGAGAATAGTGTCGAAAAAGCCTGGGAGAGGCAGATACCCCCAGTGGGTGGAGTTATTTTTTTAGTGCAAGGTGAGGTTAGTTGGTAGGTCAAGGAGAGTGCCAGTGAAGTTTGAGCGTTTGGGCCTAAAAAACCGTAGTGTTCTTTCATCGACACGAATGTTGTGCTTATTGAAGAATAGACAGATGTGTTGAACATGATTTTGTGTCGCTGCCCTAGCAGGAAGACACCAAGGGATCACTTGTCCACTGTTGTGTTGTTGTCTGTTGTTGATGATGTATGTTGTTGATGTCTGTTGTGAAAAAGGTGTAACATTTGCATGTAATTATCCCATACTTGATGGATTTAAAACCAAACTTGGGTCCACAGTGCAACAATGCATTCCCCCAATTGTGATTGAGGGTCAACGGTCAAATGCCAAGGGGTCAAAGGGAGAGTGAGGTCAAGTTGTAAAATAGGCTGGAAAATGTAAATTGACTCATATGAAAACAGTTGAAGTTCAATTGGGACCAAACTGAATTTCATAGGGCAACATGGGATCCTCATTTGTTGATGAGGTCAAGTGTTGAAGTGAGGGGAACTAGATTGGATGTGATGAGGGTTAGGTTGAAAAAAGGAAGAGAAGAGAGTTTAGAAGAGCGGAATGAGGAAGCGGTGGGTAGATAAAAGTGAAGCAATATCTGTAGACAAGATGTGTTGACAAGTTAGACAAGACGAAAGCAATAAGAAAGACACAGAAAAAACAAACAAGGGGTTAAGAAATACAAATACGAACTTAGTTAAACAGGAAACTTAAGTTACAGCAGTGTACAAAATAAAAAAATTGGGTGTTACAAACCAATTTGCCTTGTACACATTTGTACAAGGTGGTTACAAAAAGGGTCACCAGGGAAAAATTATAAAGAAAAACTGCATTGAATCGATTAGGGAATGGGAGGGGGAAAAAACAAAAAAAAAATGGGAATTTGGGTGAACCAAAAGAGGCAGTTTATGAACCGCAGTAAGTTGTTAAACAGAACTGCACTTAGGGCTTCTAAACTATGTCTTAAATTTGATCCTAATCATGTTCAACAGGTACAGTCAACAAGTAGCGGGGGTCTCTCAGACGACATCGAGGTAGAAGCTTCTATTTCAGCATCCTGGCCAGGGACATGGGGTCCAGAACCCAAGTCATCCAGTATAGATGTAGAGGTGATCATTGCCGACATCACAACATTGCACGGTATTGAGCAGAATTTATGAAGCCAGGGTTGGGAGGAGAGGATGCTTTGAGATACAGTCGTGTTATCAGGTCATGCTGCTGATGAAGACACAGGTAAGGATGTACAAATATATACTGCTTGAGAGGCTCTGTTTAAAACTACGGGGCTGAGGTGACATCAAGTAGGGCTTACGATTTTACGAGGGGCTGACCTCAAGAACGAAGAGGGCTAACTGATGTCAAGAGGACCTGTTTTAAACTGAGGAGATACCGTTGTTGATTGTTATCAACCCACAGTGGTATGTAAAATTTGCGGCGTCACGCCTGGCACCAGTGTGCACGGACGTGCGTTTACGCGGTACGCTTAAGTCGACGCACGTTCGTAATGTTTAGAACTCTTGGTGTCAATGACAGCATAAAATAGTGTCAGGGTTAACAGCAATTCTGTAAAGCATACCAAAGGCCTGTATCATGCAAAGTTATACCAATTGTTATCAGTGTTCATTCAATTCGCTGCTTAATAGATTTTAAATTTCTGTGTTGAATGTTTTTTCATGCAATAAGCATATGTTAATAAAAGCATGTATTATTTGGTTCTGTTCAACTTGATGCTGGAGTGACAGCTTGTTGATTGTCCGCTCTGCAATTATCCATCCGACTCTCAACTTGCTGACATGTCCAACTTCAATCAAATTGGCAAAGTGGGGTTACGATGACAGGCTAATAAGTCTTCCTGTAACCAACTTCACTTCTTTATGGTTATCATTCTGATATTATTTTTTAATATGTATATGTGAGTGAGAAAAATATCAAATAACTGAACTGGAACTGATTCATCTGCAGGAAGGATTCATGCACGAGAAGCTTACACTTTCCAACAGGGCAAGAAACGTGGAGGCACTTTGCGATTGACAGATCTCTGGGTATTATTCGTATCCTTAAAAATGTGGGACATTGGAAAAAAAAAGAGGCAAGCTACGATCTCATAGTGGAAGCCGTGATAGTGGTTGTTCCCAAAACAAACCAGAGTGGAGTAGCCTACGTCATCATCTCCGACGTCAATGACACTGCCCCCCAGTTTCCTAGCTACTACCTTCGCATGTACCATCGGAGATATGGCCAGCCATTTCAATTGTTGGAACGATACAAGCAAAAGATGAAGATATTGGCGAGGAATGCAGCATTAGGATGCCATGCTTTGGACATGTGGATGCGTATAAATTTCAGCCGGATTTTAGGACTGTTGATTTGCCATGCTCTGAACAAGTTGGATAGAGAGGAGGCAGATGTAGTACCCGATGACAGTTCGTGCGCTTCCCACCACTCTTCAGCAACAGGCCACATGATATATATGTATGGATGAGAAGGATGATAATCCCCTGTGCTCTAACTGCGACCATTTTTCTAAATTTCTATGGAGACTATCTGCCCAGAGACAAAGGTAGGACATTGGGAGCTTCAGATCCCGATGCATCAACTGAGCTTTCATTCAAGCTGCAAGATGGTTCATACACGACGTATTCGACGAATCAGTTACCGGAGAGTTTGTACGTTGCAACCAAATTGTTGACCCGCTACATTCCAAGAACAGTGGTGTTTACTGTAGATGTGACAGGTAAGATGACATAAAATTTGTACCAGTTTTAATAATTAAAAATATAAAGGGTGTTCATTATGTGTTCAAGATTTATCCCTGTTCTTTTATTACATCAACATTGTTAAATGGTGGTGAACTGACAGTGACTTTGCCTGTATGCAGGGTGTACTAGTCCTTGAGGTGCATTTTAAGTAAAACATCTGGATTCAGCTGATGATGTTCATTTCATTTTTATCGAGATGCATTCTCCTAAAATATGGTGTATCAGGATGCACCACCAGGGGCGCTCCCAGACGAGGGGGGGGGGGTTGAGTCTGTGGTGGCGACAAAACTGTTGATAAATAAATATAAGCTTTCAGAAATTGTGTCGCCAAATGAACACTTTTGCCGGGGAACTTATTTTTTTACTTTCGGTTCAAAAGTCTGAGGAGCAGGAGGGGGTGAGACCCATATCCCATATCATTACAAAATTGTTCAAAGTACTGTGTTATATACTGTATATTAGCAATGGGAAGTAATATCAACTAGACATGTACTACTGGTGCTTCCAAAGAAGCACTAACCTTAGGCGTTCGGTGTTGGGCACATGTGACCTTTGACCCCAATCTGTGTGTACCCCATATGGGCCTTGTGTCAGTGGTTCTTCTGACCAAGTCTAGTGATTATAGGAATTGATTTGTGAGAGAAACAGCAAAAAGGAGGGTTAGAGTGACTTGACCTGTAATGACCCCTGCATGACCTTTGACCCCAATCTGTGTGTACCCCATATGGGCCTTGTGTCAGTGGTTCTTCTGACCAAGTCTAGTGATTATAGGAATTGATTTGTGAGAGAAACAGCAAAAAGGAGGGTTAGAGGGACTTGACCTGTAATGACCCCTGCATGACCTTTGACCCCAATATGTGAACACCTTGTATGACACTTGGGTCAATGGTTATTCTAACGAAGTTTGGTTAAGGTCAAGCCAACTGTGTAATAAAAGTAGCATTTTGAAATATTGAGCGGGGTTAGAGAGACTGCCCCTTTTTGACCCCTAAATGACCTTGGATTCAAAATCTGTTAACACCCCATATAGCAATCACTGTGACCGAACGACATCGATAGCACATGCGAGCTGTGGGAGAAGGAAGGTTGTTAGCGCGACAATGACCGCTATTGACCCTACGTGACCCCTATGGTCAAACTGTAAACATCCTATATGAGGGTTGGGTCAGGGGTTCTTGTGACAGAATCTAGTTGCAATTGGGTGAAGCATGTGAGAGAAGAAGCATTTTGAAAAGTGTTGGAAAGATAGAAAGAAGAAGAAGAAACAGACAGAACTCAAAACCTTAGGTGTGAATGCCTAAGGTAATAACAAAATATTTTATTTCATTAAAATATTCCACCTACATATATTTTACATTAATACTATAGTCGATTCGCGTTGATACGTTCGTCCCCCTGGAGTTTTGGACCTATTCAATTAAGTCGGAGAGGGATCAACCTAGTTCTACCGGGAAAATGAAAGAATTCAAATGCACGTGCCACACCAGATTATCTTGGAGGACACTCCAGTCATTTAAATCACTCACCTGCCACTGAATACAATTTCATTCATGTATGGAAACGCACTAATCGGCACTATAGTGTAGTGCAGAAGTCCCTGCGCCTCATTGAATTTTTCACCTCCGCAAGAATGGTACGGGGTCACATATCAGATGAATCGAGTATAATCTTGCTGTTAAGTCAACATTTTGCCGACAGAATTCTGTAAATGGGGGTGTCACACCCCAACCTTCCCCAGGGATGGCCCGTTGCACCACTATCAATATTGTCAATTTAAAATGCTACCAATTTTGTAAATGGATGTTAATGAAGTAATTATTGAATGTAACCTTTCATTGATTTGAAAAGGTTTTCTTTGCAGTTTACTTTGAGTGTTCTGTTGCATGATCATAGTTAACAAATGATGACTGTGTCCATGTTGTTGTTGAAAAGCTTTCAACAGTCACTCCTAAGAAATTAACAACTCTACACTGGTTACATCCATGTATTTGTATCACATTTGGGTGGCTAAGACCACCCCTTGCAAGATAAAAATAAGCAGATGTGTAGAAGCACTGGTGTTAATATCTTGGCATAATTACATAATACTCTTGGCAACAACCTTGCAGCAAATAAAGCACATGTTATAGAGTAGGTGTAAAGTGTGTAGTGTAATTATGCCATATATTGGATAAATCACTGTAAATACCTAATTGGCATAGCTTTTGAGCAGTTTTCTGCAAAACTCTGAAAAGTTTGTGGTAAGTGGATGTGACAAAACTCTGAACACTTTGTGGTAAATGCAACTTTCACAAATTATTTGAGTTCTGCATAAACTCTGAAAAATTAGTATGTGACACTCACAGGAAATTTCTCTTTACACTTATCCCTGGGGCTGTAGCTGGTTCAAAGGGGGGATATTGTGATGCAGGTCTCTGTCCATCATCATTGGCATCAGCAGAGTAGTCTGCACAAACAAGTTCATGTTATTGTCCGACACCCCAAAAGTTCTAATTTTCATGTTCTTGCATAAAGGACTTAGTGGCTACTGCCACTGTGGTGTGAGTACATATATAATATTTTGCCCCCAGACCAGAGAAAGTGTGATATGGACTTACCAAAATTTGCAGTGCAGTTCAATCCACAGAGGAGAGAGTTTATTCAAAACTATTAAGCACAGCGACAGATACAGTACATATTAGCATCAGGAGCTGGAAAAGGTTCGACACTCCCCCTACGAACCCCTGTAAAGTCATATTATAGGATTAGATGCAATTTTGTGTATTTTACCACGTGAGACATCAAGGAAAATTCCGTAGCACCCCTGGGTAACCGTGCCATGAGGTGTACAATATTGGTCAATAGATGTTTGTATTTGTCATATCCTAGGATTAGATGCATATTTCTGTTTGAAAATGCAGGGGAAAATTCCGTAGCCCCATGGG
Source organism: Ophioderma brevispina (assembly GCA_023653785.1). Classification (NCBI taxonomy): domain Eukaryota; kingdom Metazoa; phylum Echinodermata; class Ophiuroidea; order Amphilepidida; family Ophiodermatidae; genus Ophioderma; species Ophioderma brevispina. The sequence continues at coordinate 25,241 of JAMKCH010036560.1, read as the reverse complement.
AACACTGCCCCTAGAGGTGAAACCAATATGGCATACATGTAAGCAGCACGGCTGGGAAAATCCCGAGGCCTGCCTTGGTAAACCTGTGCCTAGACTTAATTTATTTTATGAAATATTAAAAGTGGAATTGATTTTAGCTTTGCAATGCATATAAAAGTTTACATGTATGTTTTATCTGTCAACTCACCCAACAGCGACCAAAAATTACAATTTTCTTCTCTGAAAATAAGTCTTGAGGATATATTATATTTTAATTTGCTTACCTATTTTGACAAAAATTTATGTTTATCGCTGATATCTCCAAAATAAATAATCTCCTCAGATGAAATTCTATTCCATCAAAGAAGCTGACGTGGCCTATTGTATAACGCATAAGAAAGAAAAAAATAACATTAGCGCCCAACCAAGTTACTGACAGTCCTCTGCAGTAACTGCCTAACCCGGCCTACAACCCCCCTCCCCCCCTCCCACCGAAGACAAAGAAAAAAAACAAGCCAAAATGAAAAAAGCGTGAACGCCAGACAAAACTGTACGGAGTGACAAGGTTGGAGAATATGTGAAACACGAAAAACCTGAGGGTAATATGGCATTTGCTATCGATTTGAACGTACCGTTGAGCAAATTTTATGATGGGATGACATCTCATTACATATTCACGTTCCCCATCCCCAACCCAAACAATTAAACATAGGCCTATATTTCCGACCAAAATATTCGTAGCGTTGAGCCGCAAATCCCTTTCCACGCGACATGTGCTCGATATATTTGACTGAGTTGAATAAAGGTAAATAAGTATCATGGTCGTGCAAGGTTTAAACTGGTTGCGACCATTTGCTGGAAAAACCTGCCCATTCTATTTACTACATAACACATATATTGTTCTGTCCTTGTATTTCGGTCGTATAGGTTTATCATTTATGTCATAAATCATTCATATGTAAGGTTATTAGGAGAGGTCACTGCACGCCCTCATGCTATACGTTTAGCGTGTCCTCGTTCATCACTCTTGCATTTAATAGGATTGAGCGTGTATATACTTTATTTTCATTGCAACTGTTAATTTAATTTTAAACGTTACACATTCCTAAATATTTCCTCATATCGCCTATTACCCTATGTAATGCTAATTATCGAATATTGCACTTACGATGAATATGCTATTGATGATTAATATGTGGCACCTATTTCATGGTACCATACTACCATCATCCAACTGAATTGTCCTTCCCATGTTTTTTGCATATTCAAAAAACCCAGCATGCCATGCTTTTGAGATAGATGAATGTGTTGAAAAGATATTAAAAGGGGGAAAAAAACACGCCCAATGGTTGATGGCCATAAACCCTATTCAACCAGCCGACCTTGGACCTTGGATATGAATTTACCAATGGATCAATGTAAACCAATATCTTATTTTTTACGCGGTTGTTAACCCTAAACAAATGGCGGAATGAGTTGTACAGTTGAAAGTCGACTTACTGCACAGGCCACAAGTAGGAATGTACCAAAGGCGCAAATGCTAAGTGGTCACCAGTCAATGACCATAAATGACGGGTGTCAAATTGGCGTACAAGTAAATGAAAACGGTTGTCTGTACAATTTAAGAACCGAAGAAGAAAAGAAGAATGTCATTAATCAGTAGACCAGTTAACAGCAATGTTTGTGAACATGTTAGGGCCTGGCTTGAAATAGGTCGGCCCTGCCTGACTGTTACACACCTGGGCAATGTATTGTTAGAGCTCTAATACTATACGGGCCATAACGATTCGCAGGATGGTATCGCAGGACAACAAAAACAAAAAGTGACGTCGGATGTTAACTGGCTTACAATGACGAAATTTGCTTCGGATATATGTTGGAGAGCCTACTGAAGCTCCGATGGGACGTACATAAACAGAAGAAAAAAAATTGCATTGATCCCACACATCATGACATAACGAGGACTAGAAACGGTAACTGAAGAATCATTTTTGAGTACAATAGGACACTCATTCAGCCACAATAAAAGCGATAGACCTAAGCAACTAAATTACATTATAACACAAACGCCCAAAATATGACAAATGAAAAAAAAACCAAAAAACAACGCTGAACAATTCAAATGCATTACAAAACCGCAACCGCTTAATATTAAATTGTTTGAAACCAAATCCGCATGTAGCTGAGGGAGGCATCATTTAGCCAGAATAAAAATGTTTTGAAAAAAAATCTTGGAAGGCAACTTAAAGTTTAAAACACAACATTGAGGGAAATTGAATGAGAGCATTAAACTGGGCCCCTAAAATGTGATGAAAAGCGGGGAACTTAAGCCGTATTTTACACGAGAGAGCCAAAACCATTGAAATTTGTGGGTGATTAAGAGTGAATACAAACATGCCAGAATTCCATAAAGTATTTCAAGAAAACGATCCCCATTCAATTATTTGTGTTATAACTGTCCGTAGGGAGACACTACAACATGGCTAACAATAACCGATTTTGTCTTTATAGCTGCGTTTGACGTATCGTTTGTAGAGCATTTAGGATACGAATACTTGAGCCAGACATACCAAAAATCTTATTTTGATATTTTACGTTTCCTGATTTAAACACAACATAAATCATAATGACGGTGCCATAATTGACTTAATAGAACCAATCACGGACACCATCATGCGCATCCTTCACCCGAAAAAATACGAAACAAAGGAACGTCAAAAGAAAAAATATGAGACTGAACAATCTTGCAGCAAATGAATCAAACCTAACCGTGGACAAACTGTGATGTACATGTAAATGATACAAAATAATGTAATGTTGGTCTACAGGCCTAAGGAGGTTAAGGTGAATTTAAAGATAAAATGAAAAAAAAAAACTGACTGAACAGCTATCAACGACCGGTTTTGCCTTCTCAAGTAAAATACGTGTAAAAGAAAACACAGTCACCAAATGCATATCTGCCAGTGAGGCATCCGCGTTAGACATAAACTTCCAAAAAACAAACAGTTCGGAAAAACGTAGAAAAGACTAAGACCCAAGGAGATTTAGTGCGCGAAATAATGCGAGTTAAAAAACAAAAGTAAAAAGGGGTTTGGACAAAATGATGGAATAGAAAAAACAAAAGGCATAAGACGTAATGCGATGTGAGGCGATGGTGGACCGAATCCATAAAATAAAACATGTTCACCATATTGCAATAAAATAAACCAAAAGGTCAGGACCCAGGAACGGTAAAAAACTAGGCCTGGTGGCACTTCGCATAAGTGAACACTTACGACAAAATGGGGCCAACCCACACAATCCATAAGCGTACCATTATACGCGAAAACTGGTGCTTTGGAACAATTTACCTCATTCAGAAAAAGAGAATCACAGACTTTTGGTTTCATTTTAACTCTTTAACTCCAAATCTAGTTACTATAGCCATTTGGTGATGTGTACTTGATATTTCATGATGTTCTGGCTTTATGTACAGATGTTTAGTATTTATGTCATTATAGCGCTTCGGAGACTTCGGTGTAATATGCTCTATAAGCACTGGTATAATTATTATTTTATTATAAAATATTTAGACATAATGGCCTTAAGGGGTATAAGTTTTTTGTATAGCTAGTTTTACAGCTCACAAACAACCTAGCAGTGCGTTTGTAAAGAATATGCCCTCGATAGGTTGACTTAACGCAGGGGCAAATTAGTTTCACGCCTTATTCCGTTGACGTCCATGGACTTCGAATTTTGGCCTCCCATTGGTACTATATTCACATCGGTGTATAGAAAAAACTGAGTGTCACCCGTGAAAGAGGTCCTAGTTTAAAAGCAACCTGATACGGATAAAACCGTATTAAATTGTAGACGAGGCCAAAGGGTTACAGTGCTGAAACTAGGGACGCATACAGCACTGATGAATGGAGAACACAATAGTCATATTGGGGGTAGGACACTCTGAACACGGACACAGTATTAAAAGGCACCTGGTTTGAAGAAAAAATTTATTTTTTAAACCAAATAAATAAGATGTCCAAAAATTAAAAGAAATTTGAACAGAGAAAAAAACATGCAAAAATTAGATTCAATGCATTAAACAACACATACATACATATGGACAGGTATCCTACCGATTCAAATGCAGGTTATGGTACTTATTCAATTAAAATATATTTGTTTCCGTTACAGGGAAGGGACATACCAACACACTTGTATTAAAATTTTCATTTGAATCCGACGTACAAACAACTGAAGCGGGGTATTGATGTTTAAACCCTAGCCCAAAGAGTACTGTACGAATTTTTGATGGTGTGTATGTGAAATGTGGTTTCGATACTGAGGAGCGGGGCGGGCCAAAGTATTATAAACAGAAAAATAGGACAATGATTTTAAAATGAATTGTTAACCACAAGGTATAGTCAGGTAGAACCTCATGGGACGTACAGTTGAGTATTATGCAATGTTTTTGCTGAAAATGATAGATTAGGGTGTATAGAAAAAGAATCTGCTGGGTGACACCCCTGGGGGACATCCTTGGGCATTTTGAGAAATCCAAGATGGCTCGCCATAATGATAATTATAGTTCAACCCTATATTATCAAACGATGGAGTTACTAGTATACTATATGATCCAATGAAACAAGTGTATGGCACTTGTAAACATAAGTCAACTTCAAATTCAAAATGGAAGCAAATCCAATAATTTTAAAATATGACCTATTACAGCAAATACCGCGAATTAAAAAATAGGGACTTGAATACTTATGGTTATGTTATTAAACACAATAAATATATTTCTGTAAGTTGAAAATTGTAACATGGCGACAATCATATGGCAGCCAAAAAAGTGAAATCTTCAAAAATACTTGACACAAAGTATAGTATTACAGCCGTCAAATCGAGATCAATGTGCCAATGACATAAGAAATGTACTTTTGAGCTTCCCAAGTTACAACATACATTTCAATTTGTTTAAATGGCCAAAACCGAAATAAAACCAATTTATGTGCAAAGTTTTCAAAAAATTACTAAGAATACATTTTTCACATATATTGCACTCAATTATAATTGACACATTTGTAGTCATCGGGATTACCTGGTATCACTGGGTTGTGATTCTAGGAAATTTTAATTGTTCATGGGACACAATTAAGTTATCTTGAAGGTAATATTTAGAAATTTGTGTCAGTGTTTGTGAAGATATTCACGTTTTGGCTGCCATATTGATTGTAAGTCATGTTACAACTTAAAAGTAGCATAGATACATTTATTGATCTACAACATAATCTAAGTCTTCATGTTATTTTTTATCGCAGGATTGCTGTCTAGGGCATATTTTAAATGGATTAGATTTGGCTTCCATTTTGAATTTGAAGTATGACTTAATGTTACAAGTGCCATGCACTTGTTCAGTGGATCATATAGTATAGCTAGTAACTCCATTGTTTGATAATATGGGTTGAAATATACTTATCATTTAGGCGAACGCATCTTGGATTTCTCCAAAATGCTCAATATGCCAAGGTGGGCACCCGGCAGATTCTTCTTCTACCCACCCTAATCTCATTTTCAGCAAAAAACATGCGGATATACTCAACTTTACGGTAAGGGCATAATTTGAACAATGTCCACCCACAAGGTATGCACGCCAATGTTAAAGTAAAAAACTGTACCTTAAATGAGGCAATTTGTTTTAAACCATGTTATCAAAAAAGAAAACTAATGGAAAAATAATGAAAACCAATAAAGATCGAAATGAAGCAACTGAATGCAACAGGCAGGGGTAGCAATAAATAATTATTAAAGGACTTAGCAATGCGATAAGTCGAGAAACACTCATTATTTGCAATACCTATATCATGACTGGTCAAAAAGCAACTGTTAACATCGTTGAGCCCCCGAAATCCACTTTTGAATAGAGTTAGATGAATGGAATCAATCAGGCTGTCACGAATAAAAAAAAAACCCATTAATATAGATAGAATGCATCGAGTTCCGCTCGTAACCAACGATTGATTAAATTTGCCTAGGTCCAATTGCCACAGTAATTATTTACACGGCGGAACAGATCACGCAATTGAAAGTTAATGAAACCCAAATTCGCATGTATAAACAAATTACGTAACTATGAAGATTGTGCCATTAAAAAATCAATAACGTTTATATTGCTAGGAAAATACCTTCAAAACTTCTCGTTACAGTCTGAGGAAAGAATAGCTTGGACGAGGCACCACCATCATGATGCTTTTGAACCTGGATTGTTAAGCGTAAGAAATAACACCGCCCACCACTACACTGTAGACTGCGTTCACATACGATACCGGGCCAGGTCAGACTTCAACAGGTTGAATTGGGTGACGAACAAAAAACAAGCGGTTAACTTAACAGGGTGCCATGAAGAACAAATTAAGGACAGATCTGTACCTCCTTCATCCGTGAATTCCTCTTGAAAAAAGTACAGACGAAAAGATCCGCTAGGTGAATGGTTTTGAACGCTGTCCATTTTACAAGTAATGTTTAATTCAACCATAGAGTCGCCGGCGTAGTTGACTCAAGAACTCCACTTCTGTCGAAGAGGACTCCGGTCCGTGGTAGTCCAAAATGACTTCAATCCCTATCTTCCAGGGACTCATATTTAAGGTTGAAGCAATTACAAAGAATTTATGCCTCCGTAAAATTTGCAGGTCAGGATCATTTAAATTAATACCTATCAACAACGGTGAAAAATAACGATCAATGCAGGATATAGGAACCCCATTGCGTCGTTTGGCAACATAATAACTTCCAGATAAAAATCTTTAAAGAATACTGTTTGCAAAGAAAACGCATCCAATTCCCACACGAACGAAGATGTACGGAAAGAATTTTCTCCCTCCCCAGAGTGTCCTCTCTCCTCAGAGGCGGATTGAGCTATGATATTAACCACCAGAAGCACCAAAAGCATACGACAGACGGACCACGCAAGCATGCGATGGCACAAAAGATGCGTTGCTATGGCAAACCATATGGAATGAACCACTTCTCGCAGGGGGGCAAACTGTTGTTCTACTGGGGGCCTATGAAAAACTTTGCATATATGGCATATTTGTGGAAAAAGTGTATTTTCATGTTTCCACCCTTAATACCCTTAAGGATATGTGACATTCTTTAATTACCTCACTGTTTCTCAAAAAAAAGTTCAGTCCTGCCTACTCTTGCACATATTGACTGATTAAATTCATACTCAGTCAAAAGGTGCACTGCGGGCCCATGGCTCATCTGGAGTGTACACAGTTTGACCTTTAATGGCCACTACATGACCTCTTACCCCATTCAGTGAATGTTCCTGCCAGGGTATCTTGCAGGTAGACCTATTTAAAAAGAGAAAGAAAAATCATTCTTTAAAATTTATTCACTGACCTCATTGATATATTGTTTTGCCATTTTGCTGTTCAGTTATTATTTTTTTCATCTACATAATCGATTGATCAATAAAGCTATACTTCCTTGATTCTACATATAATAATACAGAAACCTATTATGTTTTTATTTGAATATTTTTTTTTTACAATTGAATGTGTATAGCTTACAACTTACACAGTATAATTTGCTGTGCTTTTCACTCTTTTTTCAAAACCATTGCTTTCAATATTATGTTCTTTGACCCCCAAAATTCTGCTTCTAGCTGCAGGTTTAGTTTGTTTGTGTAGAGGTTACCTTTCCTTCTTTGTATTGAAGGAGATTCGTGTATTTAGGTGTGTGGGTCAGTCAAAGACAATAAAACAGATTATTTGTTGCATTTCCCTAACTGGAAAATTTGATACACAGCATATGGTTGTAATAAGTAGTACAATGTTGAGGGTGAAAAGTAGGTCCTATGCCTCTGGTTCAAAAAAGTCCTGTAATCATGTTCACATGTTGGGAAACTGATATGTTTGTCAACTATGATATTCTACCTGTGAGAAAATTGCTCTTGTGGGATATTCATGACCTTACCTCTGGCCATTTAGGTAGGCTACTGTAACATTCTTGGAGTTCACCTAGCTGTTAAATGTCATATTTGACTCCCACAAGCACCTGTTTTGGGTTCTAGTCGTGAAATGAACCAAGCTTTATGGAAAGACCAGCATAATGAGAATTGTTTTAAGGGTAAAAAAAGTTCAATGATGCCTTTTTTATTTCACAATGGGTCATCAGAAGTATGATAGGTGTTAAAGTCATTTCACCATTTGAGTAGCAAACATAGTACTGACATATTGTCAAATTGGTCCATTTTATGTGACATTTACAATCCTGTGATATTTGAGACCTTGTGGAGCCTTAAAAGCAATCTTTTTTGCTCTGATAATTTGCAGCAGATTAATAACATATAGGGATATTGATCTGACAGGAAGTTCTTTGTGTATAATAACTAGCTTCCAACTTGTAGGTGCATTGACTTATTGCGTGGGTATATAGTACCACCGAGAGGGGGGGTCAAAGGGGGTAATTGACCCCAGGCCCGGGGTCCTAGGGGCCCGGGGTCCGTAAAAAAATAAAATTTCAGCCCTTGCAGTTATGACAAAAGTCAGTGAGGGAGAGAAAGTGAGAGATGGGGATGGAGAGAGAGTGAGAGAGAAAGAAAGAGCATTGGCGGGTACAGGGGGCCCATTTCCCCCTCCTGTGACAATGATACCTACTTACGTTGAGAAAATATTCTGTAACCCACGAAATTTCCATTTTTTTCCGCGCTATGCGCGGTTAATAAATTTAGTGCAGGGCCCCTCTTGGTTTGAGAAATTACACAAAAACAGATTAAGATTTTTGTTTTATAAAACAGTTGGTCATTAATTATAAAGTGGACTACATACCAATTTCAAATTGTTTCTATCAAAATAATGTGTTTTAGAAAGTGAACATTGCAAGGGTTCCGCGCTTCGTGCCTGCACCCACCCCGGGCCGCTTCATATATGAACTCTCCATGAACACTAAAACCATCAGCTATTTTACTTTTTAAAAAAACGTTTATCATACCTCTATCATTAAAAAGTGAAACACTTACAAATTTCTATTTGTTTCTATCAAATTTTCATGTGAAAATGTGTTTTGGAAAGTGAACATTGCAGGCTTCCGTGCTTTGCGCGGGAGGGGGACACCCCCTCCTGCACCCACCCCATGGGCCATCTCCATATACAAAATATGTATAATGAAACAAAAACACCCATTAAATAGCATTGATCAACTACATTATATAGCTCTCACACCCCGCACTGCATCATGGCTGCTTCGTAGCCACTGCAACTTCAAAATCTTCCCCTATGGGGTTCTGGAAAACGAAGTTGTTAAAGGGGCCCGTAACTCCAATGTTCCCCCCGGGCCTGCAATTTCTCTCGGTGGCCCTGTGGGTATACTTCATCAGATGAAACACAAAATAATGTTTTGTGTATCAGATTTCATGTAAATAATGATTCATTATAATTCACTAATTGTCATATTTTAAGGCAAATTTTCATTAATCCAAACCTCCAATGCATTTGGTCCATCAGTATTGGAAAAAAGGTTCGCTTTTCGGAATTTGAAAAAGGGCTCACTTTTCCCATGTTAAGGGTTCGCTTCTCCAAAGTTTAAAAAGGGTTCGCTATTCCGAATCATAAAAAGGGTTCGCAATTCCGAATTTCAAAAAAGGTTTGATATTCTGAAACCAAATACCGTGTTCGTTATTCAGAATTTCAAAAGAGGTTCGCCATTCAGAATTCTGTTTTTCACATTGGAGCAATGAACTTTAATTATATGGATACTTTGAAGCCGGTGATGCCACAGAAATAATTACCACTATTTATTATAAGGTATTTTTTTAATTGTCACATTTTAGAAAACACTGAAATAACAAACAAAATGGTCACACCAGACTAATAAGTTGTATCTGTTTTTGGTGGTGATTGTAATAAATATAAAATTAAAAAAATTAAAAAAAATAAAATGACAACCTTATAACCCTAACCTTACCCTAACTCTAACCCTAAACCCTACCCATATCCCTAACCTAAAACCCTAATTCATGAAACTAAAACTTGATCTTATCATAAATTGTCTGCTTCAAATCAATTATTTCTTTAAAAAAATTGTAATAGCGAACCGTTTCTGAAATTCGGAATAAAGAACACAGTATCAGGTTTCGGAATAGCGAACCCTTAAGCTTATTCAGAAAAACATGCGTTTTTTGATATTCGGAATAAGGAACCTTTTTATCCCCTGACTTGAAAAGCAGTAGGGGGATTTTGTGAGAGCGCGCATGTCTATATGTGTGTCCCCTGGCTTGAAAAGCAGTAGGGGGATTTTGCGAGAGCACGCATTTCCGTATTGTGTGTTCCAGTTTGGTTAGCTTTGTGTTTTTCAGGTCTTCAAAAAGTTGAAGTCTGATTTAGACCAGACTTGGGGTTAAGATGCAGTAGGGGTTCCTTCATATGTGGATGATGTCAAAGGTCATAGACCAAGGTCAAAGGTTATCTGAGGTCATGTTCCATACTGTGATCTTGCCAGGGGGTGATGCAAGTTAAAGCAGTATTTTTTAAAATTTAGAATTGGGAACCCTTTTTAAGATTCGGAATAGCAAACCCTTTTTAAAATTCAGAATGACGAACACTATTTAATATTCAGAATAGCAAACCCTATTTTTGGAATAGTGAACCTTTTTAAGGATTTGGAAAAGCGAATGCTAAAAACGCGTGTTTGGTAAAATGTACCTTAGAAATAACAAACCTTTGGAATAATGAACCTTCGGAAATTGAGAGGACCCCTATAAATGGGTCCCAGCAAATGCTGGGAAGGAATACAGACTTGTGGTGCAGGAGGAGTGGTGAAGCCCCCATTCGGAGGAGTCTGGCCACAATGCCAAGAAAAGAAAAATGGGCATTCTGCGCACAAGCTTGCTCGGCATAACACTTTACTGTACCAAGTTAATGGTTGCCTATTTTGGGCTTACCTTCCATGCAAATAGGCAAAATAATTTGGGTGAATCAGATGAGCGAAGCGAGTCAAAAATGATTTTTAGTCGGTACATTTACAGGTGTTGGTACATGTATTCACAAATCCATGCCCCTCCATTTCCCAAATCCTGGCTACACCACTGTTTCACAAAATGACCTGACATGTTTTTGTGAAAATCGCCCATCCCATAATGACATAGAACTTGCATTGAAACACAATGGTGTTATTGTGTCATATCACCCAAAATCCGATTTGTGTATTGTGTTTTCTACATGATAAAAAGAGCCTAGCACTTGCATACACCCACCAACAAGTGTCGTGGTAAACAACCGTGCGTTTTTTATGGTAGAAGCGATGTTGCATATGGTTATACACCACTAACCTGGCTGCCGTAAGGATCAAAAATCTTGGATGGACTACTTTCTTGCATGGCATCTGGAAAAAGTGCTTGAAAATGTCTGAACATGCACTAGTTATATAAGAAAGATAATGAAATTATGTTGACAGGTAGACTGGTATGTTTTCTCAAACTTAAAGGCATTTGGGACAGTGAATTGATGAATTTACTCCGCGGTCATCAATTTCACATCGATTGCAAATTGCTAGCTTTGGCGGGACTATAGGGAATCTTGGGTTGCCGTCTTGACATCGGGAAGTTTGGTGATTCGAACTAAAAATTTTTCCGGTCATCATATGTTCAAATTTGGTTATTTGGTGTATTCAGCGTACTTTGGGTGATGTTGTTGTGACTTCCTTGGAGAGTTTTAAATGTGAAAAGAAAACATGCTCAAGTTTGCCATTTTTCCCATAGACACTGGGTTAATGAGGTTAGGGGTGTGTAACCATATGGTTAAAAAGCCCATTTAAGAGTGCAGCTTTGGTTTCTATCTCAGCGGAAAGAGGGGATTTGAAGCCTGAAATTCACGGATGACAACTGAGACAATTACGCTTATTTTCAAGTAACAAACTAAAAATAATTTATCTGCTATCAAACTGATACCACTTCAGGGGAAGTTGTAGGGGGCCTTTCTTAGATTGGAATGTCTTTCCAATTAAATTATTTCTCAAAAATAATATAATTTTTGTTTATGTTCTTGTCAAAAAACTATTTCACAAAATCATTGAATAACCTTTATTATAAACTATTTATTCTACCCGACTGGCCTTTTCAACACATCTGCAGAGGTTGTCATACACACTGCCAGAGTATTATTGAATGTTAGGCAAATAGTCTCACCACTCCATTTGATGGCGAAGATGTATGCCGCCCATTTTGTCACATCTACTATCTCCAGGTCACTGCTGATATTGTGCATCTATACTGGATGTAGAACTTGAGGACGTTTTCATCTTGAGTTTGTTTGACGAAATTTATCCACACATACCGCCAGCTAGCACATATGAATCTGTGGCACGCAATGACGCAACAGGGACCCTACTTCAGCACGGCCCAATTCGTGCCAGAATAGCCTGGAACAGAGCGGCTGTGGGCGTTAGCAGCCGTTTACCACATGTAGACAAATGTGAATGTATGAGAGGCACACAGTGGAGTAATTGCAAAGGAGTTCCAGCATATAAGTATACTATCCCGACTGTCATTAATCCTTTGTTTTCATTTATGTATGTTAAATGGGACGGGAATAATCATTGATTTGTCCCCCTGGGATTCTGGTCGAGATGCGACAGCTAATATGACTTGGATAATGACGTCCATGTCAACGGTATGGGGAATGTAAGACCACAGAGCAAGGTTACTGTCTTTGTAATGAGGGTTATTTTGGTAAGTGACCTGAATAAGTAAAACTCTTACGGCTACAAAGTGTAGATAGTTTCACCATTGACAGGTGCTTTTGTAGTACATCAAATCAAATATTTTACAACCAGCAATTTCCAGTCTTGCAAGAATTTTTAAATGTCCTACCCAACCCTTTTTGAAAATGACAGCTTATAAACTTCATCTTTGTCCTGATTTATATTTATACAGAATACATAGTATATTTAGAGCAGCATTTATAGGGCCAATTTCCCAACAATAGACTAGTGGCAAGTCTTTGCCAGTTAGATGTAGACCATGTTATTATTTAATGAAAACTCTTCAATTTAACAAAGTGGGATTTCTTGAAAATTTATTTAATATTGCGTCTCTAGATTAAAGTTAGTATGATGGTAGATGATTCCAGTTGTTTACTATAGTATTCAATCTGTGATATATCATTTTAGGGGACTACTGTGAAGTAGACGTAAGGATATCCAGATGCCCAGCCAACATATGCAAAAACAATGGCACGTGTATAGAAGGCCATTATGGTGGCTTCTACTGCAGCTGTCCACAGAGGTTAGAAGGACAGGGGGCTCTGTGTGAAGGAACCACAAGGACCCTGCCTGAACCAGGATCATTCTTGGCATTTGAGGAACTTGGCTGGCACAGTCAGTTAAATATTAGGCTCAGGTAAGAAATGATTGAAGGGGTGTTCTTGACTGTTCTATAAAGATGTCCCACACAATTGACCGACATTGATGATTGTGTAGTTTGTATACACTCATATATATTCTTTAGTGATAAAGCATGTTTTAACAAACAGAAAAGGTGCTGTAATTTTTAGCTCACTATGCATAACATGCCAAAGTACAAGTACAAGTCTCAGCTCACTTTAATACAGAGCTCATAGGTCACAGTAACACAATTAAACCATATATTCTATTACTATACCTTTGCTGCCCATTATTGAAAATGCAGCATTCTGGTTGGTCAGTTCACTGCCCACTAATCTACAATAATGGGTTGCCAAACCATTTTCTTATTAAGTCAAGCTGTTTTAGGTAATAGAATAGAAATAAAGGGTTTGCAGTGTCATTTATGGGCTCATAATGTATCCTCGGCCAGAAAAACTTTCAATAATGGGCTCGGCTGCTCCTCGCCCATTATTTAGTTTTTCTGACCTCGGACACATTATTCGCCCATAAATTATACTGCAGCCCCCTTTATTTCTTAAATAAACCATTAGTCGTGTTCAGACGGGTCCAACAACTTTTTTACACCAAATTAATAGCCATAACCCGGTAACAAGCCAAGTTCTGTCCACACAATCTCCATTCCGGTGATCACACAAAGTTCGCACCAAGTGGTAGATCGGTATTTGGAGTTATTTTCAAAGTGGGAAATGACATCTACCTAGCATGCAGAATTTGATGACAATCAAAATGGCTCTAATTTAATTCTGTTATGATCGTAACAAATTTTCTTTCTTTGGGAGTTTTCTGTATCTTAAGGTGCAGCGTGTAGTGCATGCCACTAGCGTACCACGTACTTGCCCGCGATAATGGGCATCAGTACACCTTGACAACAATAGCCCAGGCCCCGGCAGGAGCATAACAAGCGGACTGACTATGCAGTAAAGGAATTGGGGTTTAGACTATAGTGTGACAGTTCTGCCCCCGGACCTTGTTTTAGGTGTCCATGTGCTAAGACTGCTGCAATAACTTTGTACTACATTTGGCAAAATGTAATCATGAAGACAACATCCGTTCTTTTACATTTCAGTTTTCGAACTCTCAGGAGCAATGGTTTGATACTCTACAATGCTCGCTCGAACAGAAATCAGCATGATTTTATAGCTTTGGAGGTAGTCAACAGGCAACTGATCTTCTCCTTTTCCTTGGGTGAACTGTACACTAGAGTGCCTGCTGGACTTTTTGGACCAGGGGTCAGTGATGGGGAATGGCATGATGTACAGATTAACTATGTTAGGCAGGTAGGTGGACACAAGTGTCACATGGCTTTCACATTTCATGTTCAGTACAATTTTGTACGTAGGTGCTGCTTTAAAAATGGTAACACAACTACTTGGAAGCTTCACAAGTGATCTGTAATTGATCCTTGAAGTTGTTGTGAAGTAAGACAATTTCTTGGGGAAAGGAGAGGTAGTGAGATGGACAATGCACAAACTTGGCTGACTTCAGTTGGGAAGTGTACAGCAAATGCTTCAATATACAAGCTTTGTTGCAAATACCTGTAACATGGTTTGACATGTCCCCGACTATAGTTAATTTATTCTGCTAACCAAAGTAACAACTTTATAGTCTGGAATAAATGTGATATGGCATGAAAAACTGAACAGAAGGGATCGATCAGAATGACGTAACATATGTGATATTGTAACTATGGCGCACTGTAGAGCTATAACCTGTTGAACATTTTAGTGCAATAAAAAAAAAACGATAAACTATGAATAAATAAAAATGAGAAATAAACGGGGAAAATGATACAGTTAACTTTTAAAGGGATTCTCGTTGCATATTGGTCAGTTCAAGGACTGCATGAGGTTCCATTGTAAGCCAGCTGATGCATTTTGGTGGTAGCAAGTAATGTGCATACTTACAAGTGGATTGAATTAAAGAAATGTGTAGCCTGTATCCTGGCAGTCTAGAAACCAACTCCAGGTGACTTTCCATTCTTTTCATCTTGCCAGGTCACAATAGGGTAGACTTCATATAGAAGTTCCCATTGATGCACAATGATGCATATGCCATTCCATTCCTCAAATTCAGCCTACTGCCACCATCGTACGCGCATGACAGAATCCCTTGTATCCCCCATAATTTATCCTGGGACGTCTATAGGAAATGTCTGCCACAAGTAGGCAAACCAATAAACTGTTCAGCAGCAAATCAACTTATATTTTTTATTATATCCTTGAATTCCCTCTTATCAATGCAGCATGTGCTGGTAGGGTTATAGTTTGCATCATTGGTAGGACACAGTGAGCCGATGAGTATCTGCCAAGTGGAACATGGTAAGCGCACATGTCTTGGATATGGAGCGCAAATGGGAGGAGTAAGGAATCTAGGTAAGACCGACTAACCAACATTACCATCTAATTATTTTTGAAACTGACGTCTTCTGCAGCAGATTACTAATATGAATGAGTTTTGTATGCACATAATTCTAATAACATGTGTCATGATTAACATTTAGTTCATTTGCTGTTGATTGCTTGAAGATTGCTACATGTTGAAATTGCTTGAAGATTTGCTATATGTGGGACTGTTTTCTTGTGGTTTTACTCAATACATACTCAAATGATGACAAACTTTAATGGACTTCATGCAGTGTTAGTTCCATCAGGAAGACACATGGCATTTCTATTTTTGATAGTTTTCCTAATTTTGAATTAAGGGTCAAAGTCTGGATAATTGGACACTGGTTTCTAACTTATATAATTCAGCATACCTTCCTCTAGAAAGTTTGGAAAAAACTGCATGAATGTCATCATTAAATCTTCCATAAACACGTACATGATTGTTTTTTTTTTTTAATTCCCAGAAAGTTTTATTGGGCTGTGTTGCAATTCCTTTTGTGAATTCATGGAGGTATTTTGAGTGCTCCATTTCCGGGCTTGAAAGTAAACATGACTCACCACTTTTCCGCATGAAACAAAATCGCCCACTTTCTTTGGTGTAAGAATTTTGTTTTTTGTGATGGAGTATACTCAAGAGATATAGGGATATTTGACAGTTTCTTTTGAAGGCAATGGTTTTTAATTTATGATGCCTTTCAGGGAACTTAGAAAAGGTATCCTAGATTATGACTATATAGTTAACACAATGTGGGATCGGAATTTGGACGCACAAGTGATACCTGTTTTGTTTTTAAACCAAAGATGATTTGAAAGCAATTGTTGGGGTCCCGCATCATTTTGAAACATCACGGTAAGCCCCGAAAATGTTGTCAATCCGAAATAAGTCAGTCCAAACATAAAGTTTAGAGTTTAGGAGTTAGTGTTAAGACTAAGACATTTCTGACTAAGACTATGTACTCATAATGGTTTTACCAAAGAATTGACACCAATGCACCTGAATAAATACTTAGTAATCCAAAATATGCGTGCTCTCATCAACATAGTGACATTCAGTAGTGGCCATAATATCTGATACCAAACTAAGCCTCATATTTTTTCTTAAACTTGGAATGTTTGAATTGTAAATGTTCAATTAAATAATTTGGAATTGGAACAAGTGGATCTTGCTCATGGTAAGGCTTTGGAGGCAAATGTTTCCTTTGGGGTAAAATGTTTCACATTATTGTCCCCGCCGAACAAGTTCGGAAACGGGGACTATGAAATGAGCACGTCCGTAATCTTCGGGAGGACCGTTTGTGTTCGTGCCTTCCGGGATAAAATGTTAACGCATGTTGTATACGATTTCTCATCTGGAGGTTCCGTAAGGGTCCAACAATGATGTAACTTGTTTGAAAGAAGCGGGTTGATGAGGTTCTCGACCTGAAGTAGAGTTTGGGCTAAAATATGCTAATTGAGTACTTCATTTTGCATAATTTATATGAAAAAGTTTTCTGGAGTTCCGTACGGAGCGGATTAATGCCTGTACCTTTGTTGGAAGGAAGCGCGGGCTGAAGAGTTCTCAATCTGATTACATTTTGGGGCAATTTTGGGCAATTGAGTATGACATTAGCTCATTAATCATGCAAAAATCAGCATTGTTGCTATAATTTTGTAACATACTACACATTGGATACTCAAAATGCCTGCGCTGCATGAATCCTATCAGGGGCACTCTTTTTTTGCAATTTTGAAAGTATGTTATATATGCAGCGCATCGCTATTGCAAAGAGCGACATAAATATGCGGAAAATTGCTGTATCTCTTAAACGGTACGTCGGTTAGGCAAAATTCCTTCCTTCGCTACATGAGTACTCACTATGTCATTGGGAGGAGGTGGGGTGTTGGGGAGGGATTTTTAGGTATTGCGGGGTGCTGGGGAGGGGGTGAGGTGTAGGGGAGGTTTTTGGCAAGGGATGTTTTTTGCAGTGTTGTTGGGGAGGGGGTGGGGTGGATTGCATGGGGTGTTAGGGAAGGGGTTTTGTGGGTGCCTGGGGAGGGGGTGGAAAGTGTTGGGGATGGGTTGGGTTGTTGGGATGGGTGAGGGTGTTGGGGAGGTGGTAGTGGTGTTGCGGGATGGTTTAGGAGGGAGTAGGATGTTGGCGGATATTGTGGAGGGGAGTGGCGTGTTTGGCAGGGTGTTGGGAAGGGGGAGGTTGTGTTACAAGGGTTTGGGTTGGGGGTGGGTGGAGTTTTGCAAGAGTGTTGGGGATGGGTGTGGTGTTGGGGAGTTGGGGGTGTTTGGGGAGGGGTGGGTGTTGCGGGGTGTTGGGGTGGGTGTTTGCGGGGTGTTGGGGGGGGGTGGGGTGTTGTAGTTTTATTTATCACATTTAGTGATCGCGACATTCGGGGGGACCTATTTTTACGCATCGCGTAAATACTAGTTCGCATTGTTTTGATCCAGAACTGTGGTACAGCAAATACTCTTCAGCATTAACGCAGATCTATTGAAGTATTTAGTCATTTGCCTAATGGTCTTAACGCATGATGATTAGCCAAACATGAACTAAGTAATGCCTTAATCTGTCTTTGGGTGTTTTGTGCTGTTTTTCTCGACCCATGTCAAGTACCACTCCTTCAGTAGTTTAATCTACCCTGAGCGCCACTGTCTTTCTTCTGTTATTGGTTATTGCATTGGACATTGTTCACTCTGTATGTTCAGTTGTGACGTTGACACCGATGAAATCTTGCGATCACCTAGACCATTTTTAACATGCCTTGCCCATGTGAATCACAGAGAGTCGGGTAAGAAACCTGAGGTCCATTGGGCATGCTTGCTTATTGCTTTGTAGAACTTTCCATTCCATGCCAATGAAACATTGAATACCATGTACAAAAAAACATGGGCACTAAAAAGTGAGTGTCACATGTTTTGCATGAGTCCTTTTCATGGGTTGCTTAATGAAAACCTGCATAACCCCTTGTGTGTGTATCATGTAACCTTAGCATAAGTAACGTGTTGGCATTTTTCCTTCCCTTTTAGTTGCAACCATTCCTTTATGTCATCTATTATACCTGATGAGGAAAATAACGTATTGTTCTTACCTCCCCATTAGATTCGGTTCCTCCCTGTTAGCTTCCAATTGAAGAATTCATGTTCCTCCAGCTGTCATCTCAAGTTTCCCCCTGACTGTGAGCACCTGAAGATGATTGCAGTAGAGGCTAATAGGGCATTTTTGATCCCAACCCAACCCTTCCCCCCCACTTTACCATCAAAAAAGATTGAGATTTTTTATAATATCCCTGAGCTGTTAGTCCTTAATAGCCAAATGTGTACCTAATCTTACGTTTAAATTTGGTCGTATCTGTTTTAAGAAAGTCGCAATTGTTTTTGTACAATTTTTCTGTCTGGTAACCGGTCAGTAATTATAGCACAGTGGCTTATGGTACCGTGGGAAACATTGAATTGCTCATAACTCAAACTGCCAAATCAGAATCAACTCAATTTTGTGAATGCTTTTCTTCTCAAGGATATCTAATAACAAAGGAATAAAACGTGCTCGAATCACGAAATGGCACTTTAAACATGCAGCACTCTTCATCAAGAATGAGAAGGCAACATAAACTCAAAGATTGTTTGAGATTTCATCATTATAGGCTAGTGGGCTGTTTAGTCAATTAATTGGGTCATTTAGTGACCAGAGCGTCACTGAAAAAAAATGCAGTAGCACATGCACTTTATACCATACATAAAGACTGCTGGAAGTTCTTCAGGTCAACCATGAAGTAGTCCTAAGGCCTAACCGGGTAATGTTAGGGGTTAGTCTAATATTTGGGAATCTTATAGGATTCCTAATGAATTTATTTCAAAATTAATTTATAAAAGTGATTCAAGATAAACAAATTGAAAAACTCGATCAATGCCTTAAATTTTTTATAAAATTTTAAATATCATAATTTTTAATCATAACTGCTTGCAATTTGGTCATTTTAATTTCTTGCACTTCTTGCAAGAATTTGAACCTTTTTACCCTCATACCAAACACCCATGCACAACATTTGCACACCTACCAGCCAAATTCACACCATAAACTTAGCTACCTTCAAACCTGCATTCTACCAGTATGCCCCATCAAGTGATCTAGCTGCTCATGAACCAGAGATCACCATACCTATTTTCATTAACTACCTTCTCCTCCTTTTAAATATTTTCCGCAGCAAATCATGCAGTAAAGAATAACGTCTATTATTACGTCTACTTCAATACACATTGGTTTTTTACTCCAAAGATTTTATCATTTTTTTAACAGAAGAAGCTGTATCATGCATGAGTCCAGTTTAAAACGATCCTGTTGCCCAATGTTGTCGTTTTACCATTTTGCTTTCCCCTCCCCCATTTTTTGCCTTATGCTAGCCTACCCCATTTCCCAATTGAAAAAGCATAGTTTGAACACTTTAAGACTTAGATTTGTTTGCAGTCAATGTATGCAGAACTTTAATATGCTGCAACAAAGTTTATTCTAATTTTTTGCAATTTTAAATAAGAATGTGACTATTCCACTTTTACTCATGAGAAATTCTAATTCTAAAGGCCCCTGAGAATTGGTCATGTAATCTCAGTTCCTGGGCTCAGTCAATAGCAGATGAACATTCCATTGAATGTGGGATTGTCAAAAAATAATTTGCTAAGAGATTCACTTGATAGATAAGCAAGGATACCAACTTCTCTCAATTTGCACTTGATCACTTGTAGAACACCTACTGAGAACGTTTCCAAAAAGTTTATTGGACAACAAGTAAAAACAAGAATCCAAAAACTATGTGTTTTTTGAACTTGCTTGTAATCGTAATCGTCCCCATAAAAGCATCTTTTGATTTTTTTTCCGTCCCTGCATGACAGAAAATTCAAAATGCCTCTAATGATTGTATTAACATACAGCATATTCTGCTTTATTCACTTCAGGTGTGATCTATTACATTTAAATATTTCGAAAACAAATTGGGAGCATTTCTGATAAGGTCTTTTTGCACACATTATTGAAATGGGAGGGCTCCTTGGAAAGCCATACCACCAGAAAATGCATTCCCCATAGGAATAATTTCCGCATACAATGCAACCATGTTAAGACTACTCTAAAACATTAATAATATTATTTAGTGAAAGACAAATAAATGGAACATATGGATCAGAGAGTTTAGACCCCAAAAGTAACCATTTTGTTTTGCTGCTTTTCGCCACCATGATGCACATAAAATTAAATAATGGCTTTTTACATGATTAAGAATAACCAATTACATATAACACAATAAATTGTGGGATACATTTTAGTATTTTTTTGGTGCCTTTGTTAAATTAGGATTGATCCGTTTTGGTGCCTATTCCAAAACTGTATACACTCACTGATGACACACACAACACACAAAATTCGGCTATGATAAAACTTCATTAATCTTCTTTAATTTGTGCTAAGTCATATTTCTGCATTTGTGTGCTTTATATCCACAATACAGTGTTTTCTATAATGTTGAGAGAAAATACTGAAATCCTCTAACTTTGCTGCATATTTATTTTTGTTTCAGATTTTCAATGTTCCGGAATCAAAAAACTTCATTTTGGGAAGAGAAATGGCATTGGGGTGTTGTTACTTAGCTGTTAACTTTCGTCATTCCAAGATCTGGCTTCCCTTGCAACTTGGTCCACCAATGATATCATGATAACATTCTTCTACAGATCTATAGGCCATATACCTATTGACTTACCTTGCAATGTGGGTTATCCTACAGGTTCTTTGATCTTGATGGTCACACTCTTCTTAGGAGCGGCTTCAAACCTTACTGGTTTGGCCTTGCTGTTAGCAATAAAGACTTTGTGGGCTGCATCCGTGATGTAATACATTGACTTACCGAACGTCCTGGATCTCAATGATTTACATTAAGTAGAACGCTACAAATTGTGTTGGGTGTGATCTAAATATAATGATCCATGTGCAGATGGGGAGTGTAACCAAGGTAAAGACCTGCTATCTTACAAGTGGAATGTAATTTCAAGTGCCAAGTGATATCACGCCATTGTTTGTAATAAACTATCCCATGCTTGAACCTATATCAAATCTCTTGGACCTATACAAATCCATTGATTGTACATTTGGGCCCTTTAACTGGGCTTTGTCACAGGCCCTGTTTGATTTTCGCAAAGTTACAAATGTGAAGGATGTATGTGTTTGAGCATGCAGGTCATTTGTGACTTCCAGACACAAACGATTATCAAGCAACTCATTATGTCTGGAATCAAATCTGAGATGCGTCGTTAAAATGTTGTGCGTTGACCGCGTATGCACAGCTGCACTTGACCTAGTAACAATCGTCCTAGTAACGTAAATATGTTAGCGCGATTGGCCAATTCAGTAGAGGTCAATTGTACTTTTGTTGCATGCTACGCTCGGCGCAAACACTCACTGCGATCGGCACAGGGCGACGCGTCTCAGATTTGATTCCAGACATAATAATTTGAATTTTCACTTACAGCTGATAGTCCACCGATTCAACTAGCACCTGTAAGGAATGTCAGAATAAGATCTTGGGCAAAAGCCATACAAGTCATCTGGAAGCCACCAAAACAACCTCCTGTACCACTTGAAGGATATGAAGTCAGATATACAGAAGGTGAGCATAACAGATGTTGATAAGAATAACCATTTAGTTGCAAAACAAAGAGCACAATACCGTAATATTTCATTGGATGTATTATTTTCCTCACATTAAACTCAACCTCAGCAATTTACGCAAGTGATTTCTAAGTGCACCCTATTAAATCTTTTAAAGTTGAGTCATGTATTACCATTTACCTGTTGGAGAAATTCGCTGTAAAAGTGCCACATAATAGGATTTGTTTCCCCAGCAATCCAAACAAATCACAGGGCACATGCTATACAATGAAAGGTTTGAATTCCCCATGCTATAAGCCTTGTGATTTGTTAGGACCGATTGCTGGGGAAACAAATCCTCAGGCTATTAAAGTCACATATAGGTTCGTGGGCTGTGAGCTATGGACTGTGGCCATAGACAAAGGTTAGTTGATTATTTCTTACATATGCATTGACCGATTAACCTGAGCAAATGAACCACTGGCCTGAGACTCATGAGGAGAACACAGGATAACCTTTGACCCCATTTTTCAAAATCTATAAAATGCGATTTCTTCTGCAAATCGGGTGCTATAACCACCAATCTAAAAAAAAAAAAAACACGGCCCAAGACTCATGGAGTGTACCTATGTGAACATCTAATTACCCTGTATGACCTTTGATCCTATTTTGTCTAAATGTATATAACAATATTTCATCTGCAAATGAAGGTGTTACGACCAGCAAATTTGTTCAAAAGAACCATAGGACCAAGATTCAATGGGGCATATGCAGATTGACCATTAATGACTCCAATAATAAAATGCAAGAAACTTGATTTTTACATATATATTCTCAAACATATACAACTTGGAAAAACCCAGGGGGTATTCAACCCAAAATTGGTTTCAGGGGTGCATCCACAAGGTAAAAAAAAATTGACCCATGTTTTTAGTAACCAACTTGTACAAATATATCATCGCCCACATCACATACTGTCTTATCTGACATTTTTAACATACTTGGTCTGTGGATGTGTATTGTTGGGTACTACAAATACACCAAACTACAAAAGTGGGTCTGCCGTAATTACTGAGATATTAATTAGGCCTATTGTGTCTTATTATGATTATGTAAAATTTTGCATTTCACATACAGCTCTATTTGACTAAGATTAGGTTAATTCAGCATACGAAATTTCACATTGAGGAGAATAAATGGGGATCTGAGGAGAATGAATGGGATCAGAGGGTGGAGGCTGATGTGGTGGAAGGGCCAGTTGAGAGAGTCAGTCGGGAAGAAGTGGTAAATGCAACTGGAGAAATGAAACATGAAAGGCTGGTGGACCCTCGGAAGTGAGTGTTGAGATGATTATTGCGAATGGAGAGATAGGGATTGGTGTGATGATGGAGTTGTGTCAGAGGGTGTTAGATGGGGAGGAATGCCGGTGGAGTGGGCTGTGAGTGTGTTAGTTCCAATTTTAAGGGAAAAGGGGATGCAATGAGCTGTAGTGCATATAGGGGTGTGAAGTTGTTGGAGCATGCAATGAAAATTGTGGAGAGGGTACTAGAGAATAGGATTCGGAGGATAGTGAAAGTGGATGAGATGCAATTTGGTTTTATGCCAGGGAAGGGAATGATAGATGCAGTGTTCATTTTGAGGAGGATGCAAGAGGAATATCGAGCAAAAGGGAAGAAGCTGTATATGTGCTTTGTGGATCTGGAGAAGGCCTTTGATAGAGTACCGAGGAAAGTGATGGAGTGGGTGATGAGGAAGAGGGTATACCAGAAGTGGTGGTTAGAGCGGTGATGAGTCTGTATGAAGGAGCAAAAACAAGAGTTAGAGTAGGGTCTGAGTTGTCTGAGGAGTTTGAGGTGAAGGTGGGTGTGCATCAGGGTTCTGTGCTTTCGCCGTTGGTGTTTGCAATTGTGGTTGATGTGGTTACTGAGAGTGCAAAAGAAGGTCTGATGAGTGAGATGCTGTATGCTGATGATTTAGTTTTAATGTTTGAGACAATGGAGGGTTTGAGGGAGAAGTTTTGGAAGTGGAAGAAGGCATTTGAGAGTAAGCGCCTGAAGGTAAACCTTGGGAAGACTAAAGTGATGGTTAGTGGGGAGGAGGGGGAGGTGTTAGTAAGGTGGACCCATGTGGAATATGTGGAAAGAGGGTGAGGGCAAATTCAGTGTGGTGTGAGAAATGTGGGAAATGGATTCATGGGAGATGCACAAAGATGAAGAGAGTGACCCCAAGTTTGGCAAGAGACTTTGTGTTTGGAAGATGCAAGAAGGGAGTTGAGGGAGTGGGGAAGGAGGTGGAAAAGTTGTGCGACAAGGTGGAAACAGTGAAGAAGTTCACATACCTAGGGGACAGGATTAGTGCGGGTGGTGGATGTGAGGCGGCTGTGACAGCCAGAGTAAGGTATGGGTGGGTGAAATTTAGAGAATGTGCAGAGTTGTTACTTGGGAGAAGATTTCCTTTGAAGATGAAAGGGATGGTGTACAAGATCAGTGATGCTGTATGGGAGTGAGACATGGTGCCTGAGTGAAAATGAGATGGGGATTTTGAGAAGGGCAGAGAGAGCAATGGTGAGAGCAATGTGTGGTGTGAAATTGATGGATAGGAAGAAGACTGAGGATTTGATGGAGATGTTGGGTCTGGAAGAGGCGGCTGACCAACTAGCGAAGGCGAATGGTGTAAGATGGTATGGGCACGTGCTGAGGAAGGATGAGGAGCATGTTTTAAAAAGGGCTTATGAGTTCGAGGTGGGTGGGTTGAGGAAGAGGGGCCGACCAAAGAGGACATGGAGGAAGCAAGTGGAGGAGGAAAGTAGGAGGGTTGGGTTGAGGATGGGGGATGCATTGAATCGGGTGAAGTG
>JAMKCH010036559.1:0-24612 GCA_023653785.1 Ophioderma brevispina | reverse complement strand
TTCGTTTTTTGTCTCCTGTGTGTGAAGAGTATAACATTTTAAGAGAAAAAATAGTTTCTGGAGCTTACCTTTTCTCCTTTATTGTGATTTTTAATCACAAAGTTTGCAATTGGCATTTGGTGAAAAAGTACAATAATTTTAATGGAAATTTATTTTAACTACCAAAAGAAATTAGAATTGTCCTAATCATTTATTTCACTATGCATTTTTTTGGGCAGCGTCCTGGCTGAAATATGAACATTTTAGCTTAATTTTTGGCCATTTTATAACACTTTTTTACCTCTATTTGGACCAAAAACAGGTTTTTGGACATAAAAAAGTTGGTTTTTTAAAAGAACAAAACAATAGTAGGTAGAGAAATTTTTCCCAAGATTAATTACTCCTAGTTTTTATAATATTTGTTGTAAATGCCCACAGCAAATCCATTCAATGAATGGCAGATAATAAAACTTTATGTGCTTGTGCTGGACGTGACTGTGAACGGATTGTTGAACCTAAATCTTATTTTTTTTTGGCCACTACTAAATACCCAAACTACTTTTATGCTTAACAGAAGTACTCTGGGGTCTCCATGCCAAAACCCAAGGTGTGGAACCCACCCTCTCAGATTTTGTTGAAATTGCAGTCAAAGGTACATTTTAATGGTGCTAGAGTGGAGGTCAAAAGGAAAAATTCAAATTCCATTCCGTTTTGAAGTTATGGGCTCTCAAAGTTTTTACGACTCGGACTATAAAATTGTGATTCAGTATTAAAAAAACTTTATTAATGCTATTTTATATATCGTAGTTTGCTTTGTTTTGATGCAACAGGACATTGGCAAGTAGAATTTATTTTCATCTCACTAGAAAACTAGGCCGCTCCAAATAGTCCATGGTGCGAAATGGAGCTAAAATGGACCAAACATAGAGTCAACTTACTTTGATGCGTACACCTTCTATGAAGTTTCTAGCATTGAAAAAATATTAGCATACACTATAACACTCACTGTGATAGAAGATTTGTTTTGTATTTTTGATGTCTTCATGTGCAAAAATGTGGATTACATATCAATCAATTTTTGGTTTAAAGTTCTGAATTCAGAAACCTTTAACTATAAAATTGCAAAATTTGACTAGTATTTTGGGATTTTTTTTCTCATCACTACAAGACCACGTTAGATGTGATCAGTATCATCCAAAACGTCCCAAACAATTCCTACAATGACATTTGGGTGACGCCCGTTAAATTTTCCTAGTACTTATTCAAATTTTTGCACTTTTTCTGGTAAAGGTTTTTGAATTCCGCACTTTTAAAACAAAAAAAAACAAAATAGGCCCAACTTTTGCTTCATCTGTTTTTCACTGAAGACATCAAAATACAAAACAAAACTTATATCCCAATGATTGTTAGGTAATACTAATATTTTTTTGGTTCAATGCTAGAATTCATATCAGTGTACCGCGGCAACAATAAGCGCCCTCTATGTTGTCCCATTTTAGTCCATTTCCGCACCATGGCAACTTTTTGAGGGCCTATTTTTACTAGGGGGATACAACGAAATTCTACTTGCCACTTGCATCAATAAAATTGCAAAAAATAAAAAAAATAAAAAAAATAGCATTATAAAGTTTTTTTTAAATACGGAATCACATTTATAGTCCGAGTCGTAAACCTTTGAGAGCCCATAACTTCAAACCGGAATGGAATTTGAATTTGTCCTTTTTGACCTCTCTGTAGCCCCATAAAATGTACCTTGACTGCAATTCAACAAAATCTGAGAGGGGGGGTTCCACACCTTGCGTGTTTTGGCATGGAATTGACCCATGACTACTCACATTAATAAAATCTTTATTCAACCCTAAGCCTTTCCAATGTTAAGAAGCTGTTGGTTTGTCTGGTTGATAACTGCTTGTGATGGACGTGACAATGTCAAATGTTGAACGGAAGTCAATTTTTTGAAAACTGGAAACTAAAAAAATTGTCAACACTCTCAAAATTACCTTTTTATCCACAAGCCCTGCACAAATTAAACATATATAAGATAGAAGTTGCCAGACATATTATGTTACAAGATATTACAACTAAAGTGGTAGGACGTGACAAACTACGTCACGTCCTGCAATGTGAACGGAAAAACTTCTCAGCGAGTAACGCAACGGAAACATTAGGAATGTTGTCAAAACTATACAATTTGATAGTATGGTGAAAGTACTCCTACAAAAATCAGTTCGCATAAAGATGGAATCTATTTCATACACAGAGCATGGACCTTATGCCATAATGCTGGACGTGACAAATTTGTGAACGGAAAAAAATGTGAAGGATTGAATGAAGTTGCAAACTAAGTAAATTTTGTAACCAGACATCTAATTTTTTTGGATCAATTGAAGGGTATTGATGTAAATAACCAAAGTAAATACCACAAATATAATCTTTGGTGTATATGGGGATGAATGAATACTGTTGCAAATGTGAACGGAAAATGTCACGTCCTGACGCAACTTTTGACATGGTTCCAAGTCCCTTTAAAAGGCTTTTTCCTACTTTTGTTTTTACAGTGTGAAAAGCTTCACTAAATATCTCAACAAGTAAAACAATACAAAGTTGATGGACTCAACAGGGTTATAATGGCAGTGAAAACAAAAACCTTGTTTCAGGTTGACAGTGATTGAACCAGATTTTGGGACCATTGGGACCCGAGTGTCACGTGAAAGACAATGCGAAGGAACTTGGTTAAGATGGTGGAGGTAGGCCTTGTAGGGTACATCAAAGTGAAAATACCCACAATGATCTGCCAGGCCTCTCTATTTTTACACAGGGTGGTCCCAAAGTGAAAACTGCCTAAAGTTGCATCTACTTAAAAAGGCCATATATGCAAATTGTTACATATTTTAATACAAATTAAAAAGTACAAGTAAAATTGGACTTTACAACACCCCGAGGCGCCAAAAGTTGTACCACAGAATTTTCAATAGGAATGATGGGCCATGAAGCGAGGGTTAGAAACGGAGTTGGGGTTTCTTCCGTTATTGTGTGTAGTGAATATAATAGGTAAAAATTTGTGAGATATGGTACACAATTCGGCACTCACCAACTCTCACAATGCAGTTGCCTCACCACTGACCTGATGTATGGGGATCAATGGCTAGGACTAGGAGATGATGTGTGTTACATCTGTGTGAGTTTTTTTGTATGGTTCACACAAGGGCTGCGCATTCTGGCATAGGACAATTTTGATCTGTTTTATCATAACCAAATTAATTCCAATATATCAAAGTCTAGCGCTAATTGCAATGTCAATTGTCCATTCTCTTTTCTATTGATTTTTGATGCGTTCTCTTTGTGGTATGCTTAGCGCAGCAAAAGGGAGATGCATCGATGCAATTCTTGAGCAGAAGTTGCGTACTCCCATTGCCATGCGTTGTTCGTGAAGGTGAGAGCTGTCACTTTCTTGCAATAGTCCATCATCTTAGCTGGTTTCGGAGTAGTTCCTAGTTTTCATCACAAGTATTATTTTCTGCACGTTACTGTAAATGACCATTTTGAATTGTATTTGTTTAGTGACTGAAACGTTTCGTATTAAAGCGGCAGTGCTTGTATCGTTGGGTTGATAATGTACAATTTATGTCTATTATTCTGAATCGTTGATTGTCTTTTTGCTCTATTTTATGTGTGTTTTGTGTCATATGTCTGAAAATCTCAACATCTCGGATCCCCCTTGCACCCACCCCTGAACAAATCATTACACTGGTGATGCAGCGGTGCAATTTTGAAAGGACGAATTCCAAAATCGGTTATATGAACCTGCCGGAGATACTGGAGGTTGCGATACAGATCAAATTTTGAATTTATGCATCAAAGCAAGGCAATACTTAAAAAAGAGTCATATTTTATCAATTTTGTTTGAACATTTATGCCCATCTCTAATCCGAATTACTTGCTAATTGGCATTGCTAAATTCCTCATATTTTAATTGTAATCTTACCCTGTTTGTTTCTTATTTATAGCACATGACTACTCTGTCTGTCTGTCTGTTCCTGTCACTTTAACACCCCCCCTTAAAGTGGACAGTAGTTTGGTTTTTTAGGATCACATTTCTCTCAAATTTCACTGGACGGTTGTAGACCACCTAAACAGAACGTTTCGAAGGTTATATTGGACAAACAGGTTGGCAAGAAAACCGCAAACCTTGTTTTGAACTTGCCTGCTATCGTATCGTTCCCCATAGAAACCATGATTCTTTGACTGTTCTGTTGGTGCACTACAACCTACTAAAATCATCATCTTATTCATAAAATTACCGGCATATTCAGGCCTGGGCATATTTCTCACTTCAGTTTATGTAATACATTGGTAATATGCAGTTGGGTCCAAATATGTAAAAAAACCCTGCCGCCGAAATTGTTTATTTAAAAAATTTCATTATTTGCATAACAACTGCTCTTCAAACAAAAAATCAGTTCACATCATTAAAGACGCTGTAACAGAGTACATTATCTATAACTAAGGATATACAATGTAGCAGAGGCTCTGAATATGCTTGCATTTCTATCTTTGGCCTTTACTTTGTTGATTGTGCATACATGTGTGATTTATCCTTCAGTTCTTGGAAAACTGACTCCGCAAGTCAACCACAGAAAATAAAATTATGAATAATGAAATAATTGCCCTCATTGCCATATTGAAAAATGTCCGGACGGCAAATCGAAAACTTTCATTCTCATGGCCTTACATAGTCATAATAGGCTAGCGGTGGGCATATCTAATAGCGTTTACAAGTTGACGCACCCTAACAAGTACATGAAGTTTGCCTAAAATATTTTCTAAATTTATCAAAATCAGTTCTAGGTGTTCTCACTTCTGTATGTGGACCATTTTCTTGAAAATGAATTAAATGTCATTCCTTTTTTTTCCCTGAATATCCGTGACCAATGGATATACACCACCTCCACGGACTCCAGCAAATAATGGTGCCATCTTGATAGTAAAATCGCCCGTTATGAATAGGAGGAAATAGGAAACGGACTTCAGATTCTCTGGGACTGCAACACCATTGTTATGTCCATGACGTTAAAAGCTTTTGAATTGTTTCACCGCCCGATTTAGATTGAGATACAGCCCTCATTCAAGAGGAAAATTAAAACTCAAACTTATGCTGGGAAGTTTAATACTTTGAATCAGGATATTTAATTCATCATCTATTAAAAAAAGGAACGAAGATGAGCAAAAATCATTAAGGAAATTGATTGCAAGCTATGACCTAACATTCTTGGTGCAGAACCCAACACCATAAGGCCCCTAAAAAAAATATTGTTTGATTCACGTACGGAGGATTTCAAGATTTGGACGAGGAGAGGGGAAATTTTTTTTTTTTTTTTTTTTTTTGAGACGACTGAACTGGATGAAATTCATAGCTTGCCCACATAGCTAACTAGTCAAATGTTAGTGGAACATGTTCTTGTGTTTATGCACAAATTTTTAATATTTTCTTTTTTCTTTCAAAATAATTCTCACAATGTTTTTAATAAATGTGAATTGAGTTGATGATTAGCACCACTCACAAAAGGGCATCGAACTAAATGCTTTGGGGGTCAGTAGTATTTAGGGATGCTAAGAGCTAGATCAAAAAAAAATGCAACACCATTCACCAGTCATTTGTGCCAATGCTGGCATGCACCCCCGCCCCCTGCCTTTCTAAAATCATTATGTAGGCAAAGTATAAAAAAGATCAAGCTTGGTATTCTGAAAATCAGACCAGGTCATCATAAAGAAAATCGTTAAACTGGTTAGAATGTTCCTGAATGAAGTTCAAAAATTATGAATCACGAAAAAATGTCATTTTAATGATGAAAAGAGTTGATAATGTTCACACCATACCTACACGTTTAAATCGTGCGGGGAGGAAAAAGAACGAGGAATTGGGGGAGATCAGGTGTGAATTTATTGTGAAGAGGCATCTTTCTGCCCACGTGGAGCACAGCTCCAAGTCGGCAGGAGATAAACGTACATAAACACAAAGTAAGTCCGCTTAGTGTCACCTCAGTAGTCAGTATTTACTTTAATGATGAAATAGTAAAAATCTAATTCATTTATTACAAAACAAATTAATCTACCTAATCTATGCCTATTTCAACTAACGAATCGTGAAATTCTTTCCAAAAACAATGCAGCACGATCTTAGCGTCGCATGTCGCCGCTCCTAACTGTGGGTGGTTCCATGGGCTGGTTCCCTTATACCTGCGATAATTATTGCCTGCTGACCAATTATCTGACGCGCCCGACCACGACCACGAGGGGTTGGCCACTACTTGCCACAGACGCTGCAGTGTGTGATGCTCTCTAACCCCCCCTAACAAATTTAATCAGTTTAATGCTGCAATGTATTTAAAAACAAAATAGATTTGTTTAAATAGTTTACACCATCAACTGGATGTCTTAGTAATTGTAACGGCGCGGGCATCAGATGAATATTTTGCGATGTGACGCTCAAATGAAAAAAACTCAAAGGAACTACCACATGCCGCGCCGGTGGGACTGCAGCGGTTGATCCTTCTGATGATGTAGTATCAGTAAATTTCGCATCAGATTGTAAATATGAACATGACACTCCTTTCTTATATAAGGCTGACGGCCATAAAATTGTGACAGCCATTTTAATAGTTATTCATTGTTATAATATTCATAAATATTGTGACTTTAAACTATGTGATGAAATATGTGAAAATAAATGAATGACTTCTTTGACTATCTTATGACTTAGTTTGGGTTTATTGCGAATTGATTCTCTCTCTCCCCCCATCTCTCCCTCGCCATAGCCTTCATAATAATTTGAAAATAAACCATTTAATTAATATAATATACGGGACTGTCCTCTCATCTTCTCTCTGACCATCTCTCCCCGCTCCCGTCTATATCCCTCCAGCTTGGTCCCCCCTCCTCCCCTCCATAATTACTCTCTCCTTCATCGCGTCACCCAAACATCCCTTTAACAATACATTGCACCCAGCTGTCGTCTCGGTTCAGTTTCTCCTGCCTTTTTATTCCTTCTCGGATTTTTGCCCAGTTTTTTTTTTACTCTTCCCTTTTTTCTTTATTTTTCCCTCATCACTTCCTCATCCTCTCATCTTCCCCCTTATATATATTATATATATATTATTATATATATTATATATTATTATATGATATCTATATTATTCGATCTATAAACCAATATTATTATATCTATATCTTCACTTATCTCTACTCTCTGACTCTCTCTAGCTAGCCTTTCTATCTACTCTATATTATCTCCACCGGGCTTTTATCCTCTGGTTCCATGCTGTCTCGGCCTTTCTGCTGTGAGTATTTTTTAATCCACTCTGTGCTTTACTTATTGGATATTTTAAATTGAATCTTACGTATACTGTATATTGTGAGGGTCGAATTTTTATTTGGTTTTTATTTTACTATTTAATGTACATTGTTGTGTATTTTAACTGTAGAATATCTCTGATGAAGAACTGAAAGGTTCGAAAGTAAATAAAATAATTATGCATACGTGCTACTCCGCTCCAAAAAGGACCCTAATTTCTCACGCCTATATATATTATATATATATATAATATATATATATTATATATATGATATATATATATATCTGATTATATATATACAGTATTCTTTCTCTCGCTCTCTCTTCTTACGCCCTCTCTCTATCTCTACCTTATATCTATTTTATCTATCTTATATATCTATTAATATCTTAATATATATTCTATCTAATATCTATATATACTATCATATATCTCTAGACTATCTATATATATACTATCTATATATACTATATATATAATTAATAATATAAATATATATAATATATATCTTGGCCATGGCTACTTCATGCAGTTCCCCACGCAGCTGGTTTATCGGCTGCGCTCATTTTAATTGTACAGCGTTTAGCCTTTGTGCAGATTATTCACTCGTGCCCACCAATCACAAAACAACCCGCAGTATTGCGTATGTTTTTCCGTTAACACATGGTTATTGTCTTCCAGAACTACTTTCATTGTATTATGTAAATGAGGGTTTTAACAACAGTCAAGAAAAAACTACGTTGTTTAACAAAGTAAACGCCCTCTATACAGTTCAGCTGTTCCTCCATATTTGGGCTGCTTTTGTTTGAAATTGCTGTGGTTACGAATGTTCATTACTAAGTTAATGATAAGAACAGTAAAACATCGGTAACGGTCCTATGATATATGACACTGGCAACGAGGTAATTTTTCGTACGCGTAAATCAAGTCATTCGGGCGGGCGAACCTTTGCTGGTGTGGTGTTGTCCTTTCACATTTGAACCTTCACGGGGCTAAAGGATCTAAAAACTATAAGACCTAGTGCCAATGACTACACATGTTTGCCGACATCTTGGCCGCTGTATCGAATTCGTCGATCCAACTCTTCAACTTCATGAGACATACATCGTTTATCTAAAAATACGGCCGAGTTGGCACAATCAACAAGCCATCGGGGAATCAAGAACTCAAAGATAACTTCGCACTGGGATGATAAGGTTTATCGCTAATCGGAACCGCAATGCCTCACGGGGCCGAAAAAGGGGCAAAAGCGCCGCACGCGGCCGCTGTCACTTTCCCTTCCCGCCCGTTTGTTTACATAGACGAACTACGTAATTTGGCTTGGCGAATGCTTTAAAAAAATCTTACGCTTCAACTACTTTTAGGACCTTTTTATCACCCCTGGTGGCGATCATTTCGCTGTTTTGATTGTTCTAATGATCGGAGGATACCCTAAAAAATATAATTGTGTATTTTTTTATTGTTAGCACTTTAAGAATGACGCTTTCAGCTTGTTGGTGTGTTTCGAAGTGTTTGTACATCATACATTGACACTTGAACATCATTTTTGCTCGGCGCAGGCTTTAACATCCTGTTTTTTTTAAATTAATAACTTTTAGGACTTTTTATCATGTTAGGTTGCGTATCCTTGTGCCTGTTCTTTGGTTGTAATAATTGATCGGAGATACCTGAGAGTATATATGGTTATTTTGTTAGTGGGTTAACACTTTTTAACGAAGCTTCATCTTGGCTTATTTTGCGAAGTCATATGCTAAGGCTGGTAAGCTGCTGGGATATTGGGGGGTACTTTAGTTCGTCATTGTAATATCCTGTTTATGTTACTAAAAGTGCTACAATGAATATTGGATAACATTAATGGACTTTAGCGATTTTATTACGTTAAAATTCGTAGGCCTATTAAGCAATCAGCTGCAATAACTGTAGAAGTCAGTCGACAAATTAAAGAAACCTGTGTTAGTGTTACTAACCAAGGCTATGCACTGTCCAAGCTCTAGTTTTAATTAAAAATGATCGCCTATATATAGGGTTTGCAAAATTCCCGGGAATTTTCAGAGCGAAAATTTGCACGGAAATGTTGGGAATTAACGGGAATTTATGGGAAGTTTTAGGGAAACTTCGGGAATATGGGAATTTTTCAAACCAATCTTTTGAAATTGATACAACTATAAGGTCCTTTGTTCAGTGTAGGATATTACTCTGTTCAACTGAAAGGCCCGAACAGCAATACAAGCAAAAACAGCAAATGTTTAAAAACAACTGAGAAAATAATACCACCAATCCTTTAACCAAAAAAAAACCATTTGGGTGTATACAGTTAATATCCAGTTCAATGCCTATCCGCGAGGAAATCAAGGACAACCTTTTCGAACCCAACACCTGTAGATGATATCGTTCCTCTACCACCCTGCCTTGATACCTTAGTTGGTAAGAGCGTCGTGCTTGTAATACGAAAGTCACCGGTTCAACCGCCGAGCGCACACATTTTTTTTTCAACACTACGTGCAATTGACATCTCCAGGGAAAGATTATGTATATACACATGTTTAGATCAGTTTATTTCTATTCTAGCACTCACTGGTCTTTTAGTTTATATTCCTGTAATCCAACCACCAGAAGTTTTACCTTAGATTTAGTGAACATATCTTCACAATCAACTTTCAACATGACAAATTCTCAGTAGAAATTCAGCCACTTCACTCATTTCAGATATTTTGGGAAATCCAA
Source organism: Ophioderma brevispina (assembly GCA_023653785.1). Taxonomy (NCBI): domain Eukaryota; kingdom Metazoa; phylum Echinodermata; class Ophiuroidea; order Amphilepidida; family Ophiodermatidae; genus Ophioderma; species Ophioderma brevispina. Next base: position 14,557 of record JAMKCH010036559.1, on the reverse strand, counting down.
TTTCCACATTTTTTACTTGTAGCCCACAATGGGTTGAATTTTTTTGCATAAATCAACCCAAATGGCATTAAGTACTATGTCATATTTCTTAATTTAGCACAAAACAGTACATAATTGAAAGAAAGGCCGATCAAACATGTTTTTTTAATTTTTTTCCTGGGGACAAAATTATTTAGTGTTTTAAAACGATAAATGCCACATTGAAAATCCCAGAAAATTCCAATTTTCCCGGGCCCTTCAAAAATCCCGGAAAGTTTCCTCCGGGAAATATTAAACAAAATCCGAAACTTTCCACCCCTTGCAACCCTACTATAAAGGCTCGACAATATTGTTCATACTTTTTTAACAACTAGCAGCTATCCAAATTAATTATAAGGAAACTAGCCGAGTATCAGGTCTTTGAAAAATCCCTTAAAAGAGAAAGGATCGCAAACAGAAAGGACTCGGTTTTTCTGGTATCATGTTTTGGTTCTTAGTGATATACTTATATGTAATTTAATCTTTTCTTTTATTGTCGAGCTTGTGTGTGTGGTTATACTTTTTCCCTGTTCTGGGTAAATTTTGAAAAGGGCCTTTAGATAGGGCCCCACTGTTCGCAAATTTTGTGCCATATGTACCCCGATAGGGAGGCCAAGCAAGCCAACTCAAAATAAACTGAAGATATGCTATCATGCTAGATCGCGGGATTCTCCAGAAACAAGAAATAATAGCTATATCGCGAGCAATATTTCCCTAATATTGGGTCTCATTAATGAATATCAAATTGTCTTTAAATTTATCACTTGTACAATCTATCCTCATTATCAAATTTGTAGATTTTGTAGGTCGATTTGGAAGGCCGCCGAACGGATTGCCGACTTCTATACCTGCTAGTTTTCTATGTCGTAAACACAGCGGCGATCGTAGACACTTCCGGGTTTGTGTTTGCCCCTTTTTCGATCCTATCATGCTTTGCAGTGGAGCGCCATCTGTTGATATTTACCGATTAGCGATATGGTCTATAGTAATAATTTGTGAATGTTAGCTATACAAAAAGTCACACTCACGGAAGACAATGGGGGGACAATGGGCATGAATAAATATTGTTGCGTAAACCGGAAGTGTCGGTCTCAAGGGAGCATACACCCCCCAACTCTAAATTTGTCGAGGTGGCTACATTATGAAAATGACTTCACTGTCCCCATCATCCCGTGCCAGGCCCAAGGCATGCCAGCCCACGATTTCATGTACACTCATCTTACTAAATTAAACCATACAAGCTCCATGTATATATAGATTGAATTTAAATCTCTTGAAATTGAGTTAAAAATAAAGTAGTATCTCTGAGTTTTTGAGAAAGGTGCCGAATCTGCAATCCTGGGTTCGTCACTCAAAATATGTTTGGGCAGCACTTGTACATTTCATAACACTCTCACCGTCTCTTTCACTCATAATTCGAAATCACAAAAACAAACTATTTAGTATTTAAAAACATCAGGCGGTTCCAACAATACGATAAAATCCTTTGAAGTTCTCGCCAAGTACGTTTGTAAACCCAGCTCAGGGCCAAATGCATACATTAAAATCCAGAGAACCGTTTAAGTCTCATACCATGATTTAATCAATCCAGCATGGTATCCTTTGGCGTACGTAGATGTGCGGTCTGTAATAGTCTGGTCAGAGACTGTCTGTGCCTAACTCCTTCTATGCTTTGGTGTTGGGATACTAGATTGCATAATGACTGCCACCCGAATGTGAGAATTCTACGATTTCTGTACGAAGCTACAAACAAGAAAGTCTGAAAAAGGAAACGCTCTTCTGACTGAAACACAAAGTAAACTCGATTTCGGCAGGTTTTGTTATCAAAAAAAAAAAAAGTTGATGTCAGCACCTAAATCTCATGTGGGCGGGGACGTGAATCAACAATATTTTTTTTTTTTTGAGGCCTAACGTATCATATTCTGGGCGTCCCAGACCATTTTTTAATGGGGGGGGGGGTTGTTCCACTATGCACAAAAACAACAACAGATGGGGGAGTGGACCGCCGATACTCCGCCCCTCATACCCCCCCCCCCCGGTGAGTGAGTGGAGTATTAAACGTTTAACGACAACTCCACACATGGTGTTATAATCGTGTCATTAAGATTATTAAAAACATCAAAAACTTTACCAACATACACCACCATAATTTCGGTTAACTTACAACATTTTAAAAAGTTAACAATATTAAACAACATCAGCCTCCTTCAGAAATTTATCAACCTGAAGAGCCCTAAGATCTTGGAAATATGTTTTCAAATCTGGGACGCTATATATTTTCTAGCGAATAATAATAGCATGTTTCACAGAAAGAGCAAATACACCGCGGGACTGGCTTCACCTCTACGCAATACTACTGGGTCATATAATTGACCAATTTTACATCGCGCTAATACATTCTCGTCCCTTCGTCCAATCAAACCTGAACTGCCAGCACCTCCAACAGTTGAGTAGATGTAAATGAGGCATTCTGGCTCACTGTTTGATTTCTGACTTTTTATTTAATTTTATTTTTAAATTTTTTTTTTTAACCCCCCAATTTTACTGTTCTGGTTTCTGTACTTTTTACTCACACCACCTCACAGCAAATCCCCCTACATCCCCTACCACCACATACACCACAATACACCCCACAGAAATTCCCTGTCAATCCCATCACCATCCACGTAAAACCACGAGAGCCCTCTACAACCCACGTCAATCACATCCCAGGCAAATCCCTGTACAAATCCATCAAATTTAATCAACAGCGTGCACCTGTGCATTCTTAGCAAAAAATTGATTTATAAAAATAAAATTTTTAATCAAACAGCGTGCATCTTACATCTTATCAAAAAATGATTTATAAAATAATATTTAATCAACCACGTGCACTGTACTTCTTATCAAAATTGATTTAAAAAAAATAAAAAAAATTATATATAAATAAAAAACTGGATTTGCAAACTCAAGCTGTATGCAGTTTAAAAAATAATTCCAACGAGAACCACTTATGACTTTTTTCCATCATTTCCGCAAAAACCTAGATGTAGATTGGAAAAGATCAAAAATTTTTGTTGAAGTTGCAAAAATAAGAATCTTCACAGTAAACTAAAATGCTATTGATCGAGAACAACTGACCTAGGACTATCTGAAGCAGCCATTATGGTCATGACAATATGGAGGACTTTGCAAGATGGGAGCAAAGATTTTGATCCTGCATGGCTATGCTGCTTAAATGGACATGAAAGTATTGTCAGACTTTGCATATACTAACACAGCAGGGAAGGCCTCAGACTAATGGCCGATGTCAATTTAAATAACTTTAAACACAGTCAGAGTGGAATTTCTATCTCACTACCATGAACCTAACCTACAGTAGTCCGATGAGCGGCAGTTACACAAAAATGATCAGGATTAGGTGCTGAATAGTTTAATAACTAAATCGAAAGGTGGGATGACGAAAGTGAGAATTTCGAGTGTTTTTGCTACACATTCTGGCAATGGCAATGTGCACATGTAAATCGACATGATCAGCACACAAAGGATGACAGTGGGTCATCCTGCCAACGAAATCCACTATTTCTAACCACTAAAATTTATACAATCATATCTCAAAAGGTCTCCCTACAACGTAACTAACATCTAAAATTACGTATACTTGCCCTGTTGAAAGAATAACAGAAATATCGAAGGCAAAGTTGGTGCTTGGATGGGTGGCTCAACCTGCAGTGATGGAATGCATGGAAGAGATTTTCGCTGGGCGGGACAAAGGAATCGTGTTCGCCAAGGGACGCGGCGCGCTGTGATTGGTCAACTACCGTCACTGACGTATGAATATTAATAGAGTTGCAGGACAGAATATTATTCATTAAATTTAATCATGGTATACTCACCAGCATAAAATATAAAAATGGGCTGACACTATTTGAGGTGAACCATTGCTTGTCAATTCCAATTACCTCTACACAGGAGTGCCCTCAATGTTCATACCAAATCATGTTTTTTTTTGCATGTACATAGGCCTAATGCTTACCCACACTAGCCACTAGTTGAAATTGCCAAGCTCAAATCCGTGTCCTATAGAAGTTACAATTAGTAGTAAAAGTTCATCAGCAAATATTTATATAGAAATATTTGCATATGCCTATGGTACGTACAGAACATCAAGTAGTAAGCTTAATCTAATTAAAAAAAAGAAAAAATCTGTAAAACCGCAATTGCGGTATAGGCCAAGATTGCTTTGCCAACAAGGATATGTGCAGGCTACTGGGGAGGTGATATCTGGAGTACATGTCTCAATGGGGTATATATAGGCTTCAGAGTGAACTCAGTATCTCCATCCAATACAGGCAGTTAGGACCTGGGGGAATGGATTACATGGTTAAGGGTTTGTGCCCTCCTACATATATAAGTTTGGCTACTCAGTCATCTGCCCGAACAAAAGTTACGGCAAAATGTTGACCCTTTTTGTGTCCAGACACAAACACACAATTGCATACATCCAGACATTGCATTTCATAACTGCTGGAGTTTGCTACCAATCCGTCCAAAAATTGATTTTTCATCTTAAACTTTGGTGAACTATTGCTCGTGCCCAGAAGGGCGCGAGCTATAAGAAATTACTTCCAGAGAGACACTGCGATTTTCCATGTTGCGAACGAGGCTGAGATAATAACATATTAGAGATGTTTTCAGAAACATAAATTTGGACTCCACTAATTCAATCATCAATACGCCAACCCATCCTCCCCAACGCCCTTCTACCACTCTCCCAAATACTGCTCGATATATAAACAATAACAATCGATAATATGACCAAAGAATTATGAAGATAGATTTCAATGCGACTTATTTTTGCTTAAAGGCCGATATTAAAGGGGCAAACGAGAGGATTTCAAATAACAGGTGTCCCGAAAAAATTTGAAAATTCTGTTGTGCACGGGTCTTAAAGTTCTATCAAAAATATCCCCAACTGGAAGGAATAAGCTGAGAACTGTTTCTTGGTACAAACAATCTGTGGAAATTGAATTCGTATAGGAGCAAATACGGAAATTCAGGCCTATGTTTTACATGTGATAATATAAGCATATACAAAATTACCTTTTGTTTCATTTAAGTCATTTCTGTAGCCAAAAAAGAGGTAGGCAAAACTATGTAGTAGATGTAAATGAGGCATTCTGGTCACTGTTTGATTTCTGTACTTTTTACCACACCCCACAGCAATCCCATACATCCATACATCCCCTCCTACCACCACCTACACCCCACAGAAACCCCTGTCAATCCCATCACCATCCACGAACCACGAGAACCCTCTACAAACCCCACGTAAATCATACATCCTGCAAATCCCTGTAACAATCCATCAAATTTACAATCAAACAGCGTGCACCTGTGCATTCTTATCAAAAATGGTTAATAAAAATAACATTTAATCAAACAGCGTGCATCTGTACATTCTTATCAAAACATTTGATTTATAAAAAATAAAATTTATTATATAGCAGTGCATCGTGCATTCTCTCAAAAAGTGATTTAAAAAAATAATATAATACTTTATATATAAATAAAACTTGATTTGCAACCCTCAAGCTGGTATTGCAGTTTTAAAAAATATTCACGAGAAACCATCTTATGACTTTTTCCAAATCAATATTCCGCAAAACCCTAGATGTAGATTGGAAAGGATCAAAAAATTTTGTTGAAGCTTGCAAAATAATGAGACGTCTTTCACAGTACGAAAAATGTCTATTTGATCGAGAACAACTTGAAATACAGGAATATCTGAAAGCACCATTATGGGTCATGAAAATATAGTGTAGACTTTGGCAAATAATGGGAGCAACAAGATGTTGAGTCTGCATGGGCTGCATGCTTTCTAAAGGTGGACATGAAATTATAAGTGAGACTTTGCAAAGAATGGCGAGTGCCACAGAGTTTGATCCTGCTATGGCTACTAGCTGCTAGAGGTGGTCATGAAATATATGAGACTTTGCAAGAATGTCAGGAGCCACATATTTTGATGGCCTATGGGAGAAGCTGCTGAAAATGGATATGAAAAATTATATTCATATTTTGTACAGATGGGTGCCACAGATTTTGAGTCTGCTATGGCTGCTGCTGCTGAAACTGGACAGAAAATATCGTTAGACTATGCAAAGCATTGGGATGCTACAACTTTTTTTTGGGGATATAGCAGAGGCTGCTAAAAATGGACATGAAAATATCGTCCGATTATGTGTTAATGGATACATGAAATATCGTCCAGACTATGTTAATAATGGAAAGAACATTAGTGAATTTTAACCTGAATAAAAAAAAAAATCGCCCCGACTGAATAAATGTTCAGTCGGGGATTTTGATTTTTTTTATTTTTTTGATGTTTTTTTAATTGCCTGGACTGATATCCTCGGTAATGAATCCCTGAGTGACAGCCAATATCTGAACATGGTTGCTGAGAATACGCTTAGTGAAATTTTCCACACATCCTCGAGATCCAATTTACCCAAATTAGGAGGACGCATTTTGAGAAGGTTGTCATAATCATAGTATTTCCACCGATGGTCCACCAAGAACCGCAGGAGTGATAAATTCCGTTGACGATCATATTTACGTTTGAATCTGACATTTCTTCTTCTTTTATTTAATGTAAAATTCATTGTTATTATTGGCCTCTTTTCCGTATTCCGTTTGACCAAGTCATACAAAATGTTACCCAATGCCCACTTCAGCCAAAAACCAGAGGTGTCTGCGAGAAATCCGACAGCCGTCCAGTGTTTCAAAATGAAGCTCACTATGCTCACGATAATGCCTGGAAGTGCGATTAGCAATTTATTCTCCAAGCTACAGCAGTAGATCAGCTATTTTAGCGTGCCTTGAGCCACTCTGTTAAAGTTTTCGGCTATGGTTTGGAAGCTGTGGGTCGGGCCTCGGTTTTGGACTGGGGTTTGGTTTTGGAGCAGGAGTTATGGATGATACTGTCGACTTGGTCGCTGCTATTATCGATGCCACGATGGTTGAAATAGCAAGACATATCGCGGTTAAGATCGATGTTATCGTGACACCCTCGCGTCTGAACAGCTCACCGACTCGATCACGTAAGCTTCCATCGCTTTCGATGAAAGTTTTCAATGTTTACGCAATCTTTAGAAGGAAATCGGACTTTAGCTCTTGTTCCGCTATAGCATTGTCAAATCATCGATTTCCGATTGCAGTTCTCGAGCTTTTTTCGAATTCTTCTTCAGTCAAGGTAAAAAGAGGTTCTTCATCTCAAAATCACCTCATGACGTAGGTTGAAGATGCTATCAGGACCTTCACCCTTGGATTTTAAGCGTGCTAGTTCAGAGGCTTTGTCATTTCTTCTTTGTACGAGTTGCTCGTAAACATCAGGACAGTCTTTTCGAGTTGTCCTTGCTCATTCAAAAATTGCGAATATCTTCATGGTCGGCGATCGATCGCTCGTGAGTTGAGGGCTAGCTCATCCGATGCATCAAGCGCTTGTTTGAGTATGGTCGTCCGAATGGGTTCTTTTAGCACTGGTTTTAGACGGTAAATCTAGTTCTCTGCATGCTTGTGTTGTTTTGATCGCTCTACTAACACTAGCAATACCGCTTGCTGGCGGAGTCTGGTTTTTTTATTTGTGATTTAAAAGACACTATCAGTGATCCCTAAATTCCGCCAAATCGAAAAAAATCATCAAAAACCTCAGATTTTTAAAAATGTGTATGTAACAAAATACACAGCGCCTAAAGCCCCCTCACATACACTTCTCGTGCTAGTCGCTTTTGTTTGTTATCTATTGTTTTCCCGTACGCCCATTATACCCCACCTACGAACGGATCCGGGTTCGAGAAGGCTCAGGGCGTTATTTTTAATAAACACTCTAGAGCTGGTTATTTTTAAAAAATGCACACTCGGAGTCGGGGTCACAACTAAACACGTGGGTCACGGTAATGGTTCTAGAAATACAATGTCCTGACAATTATATACAGCGGCGCGATCTGTATATATATTGATGGCAAAAATTAAGATACAAATTCAAAAGCATATCACAAAAACAACTGAAACAGTTGATTGTGTTAATTGTTCTTTTGATAACATTTTAAATTAAACTTTAAAAATTGATTCTCTTTACATCAAACATTTTCCTCATAATGGACATGACACAATTTATTATTTTTACAACAGCATATATATGATATATTCAGATTATTTTGATTTTCATACTGTCATTTAAAAGTGTATGGCAGAAACTGCAATTCCTTTAGGGGTAATTGCAAAAAGCAAGAAATTCAAAACAAATAACAAAAAAAAAAACCTACTCCATGAACATTAAGATTGACACAAACAATGGGTTAATATAGAGGGTACCCCCCCCAAAATATTAAAAATGTCTTTTTGGTACTATTGATGTGTCGAAGTTATTGGCACCTTGTGGGACAAGCTTGCAGAAGCTCCCCATCCGACGCCGTAATTTCCATTTGAAATCAAAATGTGCTCACCCTAAAGGTGGACATCACACAATACACATAAAGATAGTACATAAATTTAAGGAAATCTACTATAACAGTGGACGGTCACCAGATCAAGATTGGTTATTTTGTTCTCTTCATCTTCAAACCATATGCATGAACTCAAATGGCTAAATAAAGTGGTTTTAAAAAACACTGGCACTCTTTGTAATTTCTGCACGGAATAATCAATATGTTACTTCTAAGGATGAATAGGGTAATAGTCTTTATTCCGAAAGGCTGGTTGGATAGTTTTTGCAATTCAAAATTTTACTCCAAGGATTAAACTTAAATACATTGAATATTGCTTCGTAATTAGCAAAGCACTAATCAATTAACTGATTGGCAAGTTATAGCTTTAATACTTAAAGCTTTAGTCACTCGAAGGTAATTGCCAGAGCAATCACTACAACCCAGTTGGAATTGGGTGGTACACACTCGTCAATAGACGGTTGACAAGGACAGGTTTTTAAAGATTGGTAAAGTTAAAATTGCGACAAATTTATTCGTTATAAACTTAATTTTAGCATATTTAACCAAAAATATTGTTTTAAAAATGTTATTTTTATTATTACTCCTACGTGATGCCGATTAATCAATGTGCTATGATGGAGTTCGTAAAAATAACAAGCTTTCGCGCTTGACGTGGTTAACATCGGTCTCGCGGCTGCGGCCCGCTCGACCGATGTTAACCTAGTCAAGCGCTCAAGCTGGTTATTTTCACCGAAACGCCATTTCTAGCTTCATTGATTATCTATATCATACCCTGCAAAATGATAAGACCAGAAGAGCACATAATAAGGACAGAATCGGAGATTGTAGTTATTTACTGTCGTTCGGACATTACTACACCACGGTAATTGAATGGAGAATCGTATTTGGAACACTGCCGTTTTTCTTCCTTTTCTGGTCATTTACAGCTGAAAAGGTAACTTATAAGAATTCTACAGACTTATCGTCACTTTGAAGCTATCCTGCACATTTCAAATTATTTTTCAAATCCACTGATAGTGTTTTAAGTCGCAAAAACCTAAAACTTCTCGTAAAAACCAGGTTCCTTCCCACACCATAATGTTTTGATGCGTATCTAAGAGCTCAAAATTTTCGCGGGTTTCCTTTTGCAGTAGTTTAATGGTTTTTCTCCCGCTATTTTTAACAAAAAATTCCATCTTCCGTCATCGACCATTTTGGGCCAGATTTAAAAGTGACACCTCCTCATTTTGATCTTTTTCCCGTGTCTTGCGATGTATTTTTCACAAGCGTGAGAAAGTTTCTCATTTCTTTCTAAGATTAGTTCCGTTCGAATTTGTTCACGGACAGTTCTGTGTTTGGAATTCTACCCAGTCTGAGATTTGCGAGTCGTTCTTCGTTTCTTCGATGTCAATTTTGTCTCCTGTGATTACATTTCACTTGCCCTCCCATTCAACATCATAGACTTGGTTGCTCGGTTTGTATCGAACCACCTTTCCAAAATCAGTTTCTGCAGTTGCTCCAGTGGTATCACATCCGTAGACATCCCATACATCTACTTCCTCGTCATTTTTCCATATCAATATCTTACGCGGTTCGGTTATGGATCAACAATCAGCCTTTTTTCGCTTTTTTTATTTTATCCTAATAATAAAAGAAGATGGTGAACTAAAATACGCGACACAAATTAAATTTACGATGCGAAAAACTTCGCGTACGAAAAGGACTCAAAGGTGTGAGTCGCACGATAAGCAACCACTCAAGTACCGAGCACGATAGGCCCTGGAGGGATACTCACAGTGAGATTTCTCGATCTCGGAAAAAAACGATGTAGAATTCCCGCGGACATCGATGTTGACTTTCAAGTTGGATTTGAATTCGGCAGGCAGGGAGCCAATAACGATGCAAACGAACGATAGTGAACAATCTCGAGAGCGATAGTGTCCAAGATTGAAGTTTAAAATAGAAGGAAAGAGCGTTTTCAACGTGCATGATGACGATTATTTTATGTGTTACGAGGACCATGTGGAGACAGCCAGGAAAGTGAAAAAATGCTGATATAATCAGGGTATCCAATCGGCCGCTGTACGAAAAATCAGGATCGATGCTGGTGACGCGGGCGAAAATGTGGTTTGACGAATGACGTGGCGATTGGAAAAACGCTTTACGATAATCTCTTCTGCTTCCTGGATTTTTGAGATTGCTTGTCTCACAACCCATTCTTCCAGAGTGAAACTCAAAGATCGCTTTGTCTTACAGCTGACATTTAACGATTTTGGAAAGGTCGTAGTGAGCAAGGACACAGCAGCAGCTATAAGATTTTCGATATCACTTGGAATTTGAAGTTCTTCACCATCCTCTGGGAGTTGGCTACGATTCTGAAAAAAAAAAAACCAGCAGGATGGGTAGATCAAATGTTCTGTACGATAACTATCACGCGACATAAGTAAAGAATCTGTATAAAATAAATCAGACACAATTTGGATTTTGCTATGGCACCTCAGCAAGAGCATGAAGGGTATCCTGATTTTTTTCGTAATAAATAATAAACATATTAAAAAAACCAACAAATAAAAAAAATAAAAAAAATAAAAAAAATCCCAAAATTAAAAAGGTTTCTGTCACTTAGACGGCAACCCAAATCAGATATTTTCCAGCGGCACGAAACCTCCTCAGATGTTTAGTGAAATCAGGAAACACTTGCGTGAAGGAAAACACAGAACAGTTGCCCATGCTTTCAAGGAAGGTCATTTGGCTGATGTGAGTTTGCCTGAATATAGAACCACAAAGTATGGTCTTGGTTGGATATGAGATCGAGCGATGATGTCACGCTCCGGAAGCAGGTGAGACAGAAAAAATAAAGATGCTGGTCAATCCATCCATGTAGAGATAGAAAGGAAGCAGAGGCCTGCTGAAACCTCGATGCCTATATATTTTACGTGCAGGGTGGTATGCTGAAGTTTCGAAAATGGGGGATCTTAGTCGTGTGCTAAAATAAAAATGTATAATAAACAACCGCATTCGCTGCGATGATCGTAGGAGCGGACCTCCGTGCGGAAAAAAAAGAGTGTCACCCTGACCTACTTGAGAAGTGAATATAAAAACTTTTTTGAATTTATCATATCGGTGTCCTACTTGGATTGTACAATAAGGCTTACTTGAATCGAAATGGTTTTCGAGGATGAAAACGTAAATTCCGATTCATCACGTCCTGGGCCAAAATCGGATGATTGGAGGGACAATGCGATTGGAGAAATTTGGTTTAGGAAACCTAAGGAAACAGACGGTCAAACGTTATCATTATAGATTGATTGCCAGCAGTAATAAATCTATGAAAAGAAAAACAAATGACGATCTAATTAGCCTTCAGCGGTTTAGACACAGGATTGCTCGGTTATGTTATTACTCAAAATATAATTCGGTTTTGAAGATCTTAGAGAACAAATCAAAGGGATGGCGGTATTTTACTATACACTTCTTCGTGCTAGCGTCTTTTGTTGTTAAGCTATTTTTTCCCGTGCGTATCTACTACGAATCGGGTCGAGAAGGCTACTGGGGTGTTATTTTTAATAACAGCTCTAGAGTTGTATTTTTAATAACATGCACATTCGGGAGCTGGGTCACAACTGAACGCGCGGGGCACGGTGATAGTTCTAGAAATACAATTTCCCCTGACAAATTATATTATAGCGCGCGATCTGTACCTAATCTCCTGATCGGCAAACTTCAGGATACAAATTCTATGTGGGTCATCACATGCACCTTATGTAATGTACGATAATATGAGAGTCGGTGTGCTACCTTTAAACTGAACTTTAAAAATTATTGCTCTTTACATGAAATTTTCGCATAAATAACATGAACAATTTATTATTTTTACAGCGCAAATATATGATATAATTCTAGATATTCGTTTATTTTTCCATACGGTCATTTCTAAATTTGTATGCAGAACGGCAATCCTTAAAGGTGCAAAACGAGAGATTTCACATATCATGTGTTCCCTAAAAAATTGCAAAAGCACTGATTTTTGCCCTGATTAAAAAAGCTTTTCCATCAAAAATATCCCCATCCGAAATGATTATCTGAAAATGTTTCTTTGGTCACAAAATTGGAAATTATTTCTAATTTCGTATAGAGCATATACGAAATTCAACCTATTTTATATTGAAAAAACAATCTCGTTTTAAACTCTCTGTAGCAAAACACTTGGTATAAATCTATTGAGTGTCTAATCTATATGCATTACTTTTTGGCACAATATTTGGCTGCTTCAAAACACTTGTAAGAAAACTATTCTTGAGTGTGTCATATATATGAAATTCCTGTTATGGCCAATATTTGGCTGCTTCAATCTCTCGTGTGCACCTTTAAGGGTAATATCAAGAAGACAAAAGAAAACAAACAACCGAAACCTCACCCAAGAAATTTTTATGTGATCTGACCCAAACACTGTTGAATATAGAAGTTCATCACCCTCCCCCCCAAACAAGTAACTAAGTCAGTTTCACCTCTTGAGATCAAATTTGCAGAAGCTCCCCATCTTACGCCGTCATTTCCATTTGAAATCAAATGCTGTTTCCAACCAAAGTCAAACATCACCCGATACACATAAGATATTTAGAACTATTACTCATGCAGCGTAGTGTTTTAGGGATGGATAGGGTTAATAGTCTTTATTCCGTATAGGCTAAATTGATTTCTTTTCATGTCAAATCCTGACTCAAGGATAAACCAAAACAATCGTCATTCTTTTTGCTTCGTATATTAAGAAAAGCGATGATAATCGACCATCTAGTTATGGAAGGTTAATGGCCAGAAGCAATCAATATAACCCATTTGGTTTGGTTAACGTCGGTCACTGGATGGTGACAAGGACAAGTGTTTTTAATGTAAATGTGTAAATGTTAAAATTGCGACAAATTATTTCGTAATCAATCCAATTTTAGCATGTTTTACAAAAAAAAATGGTTTTAAAATGTTATTAATATATATACTCTAAGTGTATCATATATAATCCAATTCACTATGATGGCGTTCGTGAAAAGAACAAGCTTTCGCGCTTGACATGGTTAACTTACTCTCGCGGCAAAAGCCGCTTCGAGTTTAGTTAAGTTAACCAACGGCATCAAGCGTTAAAGCTTGTTTATTTTAACGACGCCATTCTTAGCTCATGATGATCTATATCGCTAAAGATCGTGATGTTCGAAGAAAGCACTGGAAGGAAAAACGATGTTAGTCCCACTTGGGAAGAAAAAAAAGTTCGTGATAATTGGGCTAAAAATAAGATTCTAAGTCATAATTATTACGGAACAACCAACGAGTTATAAAGTAATACCCGGCAAATTTGTAGTAAATAAAAGATGACAGATATCGAACAAATACTTGAAGAGGCGATGACTCCTGAGCCTGCGGAACATTTTGACAAAGCAAAAATCTTGAAATTGAGTAATACAAGAGGGAGATGATAAAAAACTAATAAAGAGGGTAGTTTCGGGTCAGAGCAAAGAGTGTTCTCGGTAAAAACTTTACCTCTTGATGAAATGGAAAAGCTAGAGCAAAAAAGACATCGAAGTTGTACGCTCGATATGGAATGCAAATCGGAGCTTGGTAACAAAGACTCTCAAAAAAAGCATATCGTCTCTGCTTACTCAAAATGGTAAGACTGTTTTTACCTGGAAATTTTATTCTCACCAATCAGGAGGAGCTAGAAGAAAGTCTAAATGATGGCGCCCTTCATAAACTGGCTTTGAGTAACTGCACTAGCAGATTGTGTTTGATCAAAGCTTTGGAAAATGGTTGGCTCATATAGAGACTTTGCTGCTGACAGTAATCATATAGAGCAAGTAAAACAGGTTCCTCGGGATCCTCCAGAGATAGGAGGTCGGGGTGTAGATAAAATCGATTTTAAAAAAAAATTAAAAAAAACCTGTCAAAAGTAATTTTTGATAGGTTTTTTTTTCGAAGTGTTTCGGTAGCCGTATAAGGCTACTAACCAGGGTTCGGTAGCCGTATCCGGTAAAATAGCCCGGGAGGGTTTCGGTAGCCGTACGCACCATCCTAAGACATCGTACTAA